>JAUTXX010007344.1:0-10030 GCA_032273605.1 Panulirus laevicauda
GGAACCATGGCGCCCCATCCACAGAAAGGCGATGCAAACCTTTCTGTGATCTCTCCTGACCGTTTCACATCCCCTGGTTAAGCTGCATCACTCCAACTCGTTCTGTCCAGGGCACACCTTTCACCCTCATGCATACTCAAGCCCCGAGTACTCCAAAAAAAATTTTCACTCCATCCTTTCATCTCCAATTTGGTCTCCCCCTTCTCCTTGTCACCTCCTTTTCTGACATACATATCCTCTTTGTCAACCTTTCCTCACCCATTCTCTATATATGTCCTCACCATTTCAGCACACCCTCTTCAGCTCTTTCACCCATAATCTCTTTATTGCTACACCTCTCTCTTTCCCGTGATTTTTTTGATTCGATGTAACCCATCGTGCACAGGACATTGTCTCCAGGCATTTCAGTATCATCACACTCACCCTCTTCCATATATTGCCATGACATTATCCACGCCTCACATCCATACAACATTGCGGGACTACTATACATTCAAACATGCTCATCTTTGCCCTCCCAGATAGTGCGTTTATCGTCATCAACAGATCCATTACAATGTCGAAACTTTCATTCTGAGTACAACACTAAACCTACCGTACTGATGCGCCTGAGTGTTGACAAAGCTGGTAATGGTTAGTTGCATCCGGGTCAGTATTGTTAATAACCAGACAACACTGGCTCTAACAGGTCCCTCCTACTCTGGCTGCAGGAAAAGGTAGCCAAGCTTTTATGACAATTTTACGGGACCATCATCATCCGGGAGCAAAACACTTTTTCCTCGCATTTATTCTGTTGCTTCCCCTCCTTGTTGTCCATATGACGCTCATCACTGCGCCATTCTCTACACGTGAATGCTTTTGCTACACCATGACTGCGCTTATATAATCACATTTGTTTCAAATAACCCATTGAGCATTGTACAATGATGTAGGCACTGCAATGAAAAGTGCACCGAAATTAAATTGTTTTCACTTTATTTGAAAAAATAATGACGGCTATGTCTATTCAGTAAATTTGTCCAACATTTGAAATCACAAATAATCATAGAATAGGTCACATCTACAGTAGTAAATCAAAGAGAATATACAGTATAAGTGATACACTGTAGTGAATCACGAAACTTCATCAGTGTAGAGGAAGCTGACACAAGAGATGGCCATAGATGACGTATTACCACGATGTAAACACCAACTAACTATTACTGGGTCAGTCTGTGTATATGGCTGTGTGGTGAGGCCAGCCAGTAGTGAGGCTGTCTAATGTGGTCTATCAGCAACCCAGGCAGGACCCCTCCACTCCATGCTGCCGGAGTGTCGGCTTCCAGCAGATAACCTCAACACAGGCCAAGCTCCACCTCCTCGCCATTTACTGTGACTCACCAGACTGTTGCTGCTACACGTAGACTTTACTGGTGGTAATGGAACCACCCCAGACACAAAGTACCTAAAGAAAACCCATTGATTTAGTGAGTCAAACAGTCTTTAGTTTACTTTGACTTAAATCACGGCAGACTCCAGCCACGGTTGGTTCATGGTCTGCATGTTTTATACATTAAATGACACCATTTCCAAGTGGTTTCCATCACAATTCGTTCCCACTGAATGGTTCAGGCTTGGCATCATGCAGACCAGTCTTCAGATTGCTGGATGCTTCCCTGATGGCTATCACCACGGATGGTTCACGCCCCAGATGGCTCTTATCCCAGATGGTTCACGGTCTGTGGGCTTATGTCACCGTGTGCGGAGTGACCCACAGATAGTTCTTTCCACAGATGCTTCCCACCCCAGATGGTGCACACCAAAGATGGTTCATATCCTGCATTGCTCGTAGCCATATTATTCCCAATCCAGATGGTTCCCACCCCTAATGGATGTCATCCACAATGTTTCCCATCATATATGGTTCCCATTCACGTTGGTTCTTATCCGAGATTTGTCCCTATGGCTAGATGGCTCTCAACTAAGACATTTCTCATCCCGAATGGTTTTCACTCCAGTTGGTATCTACCCACAGATGTTACCGACCCCAGAGGGTTCTTGCTACACATGGTTCTCGTCCCTGATACTTCCCAACCCGAGACACTCACTGCGAATAGCAGGAGCACAAGAATGAGAAAGGAAATTTATTTCTTAAAGAAAAATTGAATCACACAAAAGATTTCTCGAAAAATATGTTGGCACTTTAGTTACTAGGACGAACAGCTTCCCATTAAGGAAAAGGTTACGTCAATGATACATAACTGAAGCTTAATGAAATCACTTACATAAATGAACTTCTAATGGAAGTTTAGGGGCAATATTTACACAACTGCAATACAAGTATTGTAGACGGGTGTTGCAAGGTGTTGCTGGATATTTCCGCTAAAACTTTCCTTAATGTTCCACAAGAATTATTGCTTAGGAATTCATTCAGATTTGTGGCATCTTTATTCCAGATATATCTGATGCTGGATGAAGCGGAGCCTGAGATTGGTTTGGAGTCTCATTTACATATATAACTCTACCGTGGGGAACAGGAAAGTACAGGAGAGAGAGAGTTTAGAAAGAAAAATGTGACGCCAGCTTTGGTAAACTTGGATTAATTTGTAGACACGAGAGAGGAAGAGGAAACTGTATTCAAATGCTGACGGGCAAATGTCTTAACTCGATTAAAAAGGCGAGGATAATTTGCACCAGACTACTCTCCTCACTACTTCCTCATTTTCACTCATGGTGCAATGTTACCCCGAGACAGACGAAAATCGTCCTTCACCACTCACTCTCCCTCAATCGATTCTCACAAAATAATTCTTTTTATAAGATCATACTAATGTGCGTAATTCTTTATGCTAGAATTAGTTAACATTCTCTCCAAATGTGCCTTCCATATACTCTCACGAACATGCTTTATTATACTCTAACCCACACACTCCCTTACAATCACGCCACCCCTTTACCATATACACTCTCACCACTACATCTCCCCTCCTCACTCACACCTCAGACGCACTTCCCACGATCTCCCTTCAGTACGCTCCCCGTTGTAACCTTACTTGATTCATATACATGTACTTATAGATATCCCAGAACAGATCTTTAAGGGCTTCTGCAACCCAAGGCTGCGCTACTTTCAGTGGCAGGGAAATGTAGAATCCTTTGGAGTTGGAATTTCTTTAATGAGAGTGCACTCCCAGTAATACAACCTGACAATTGGTGACTTTTCACTCATGGTGTAACCTCGAGCAAGCGGAGCCCGGTAGCACCATTAACAAACCCTCCACCTCTTTATTGAAAGGGCCATTTGAAACTGTCAGACCTGATGTCAGAGAGGTCATGAGAATACTTTCGTCTGATGTTTTCATTTCCTTCACAAGACCTGTAACAAGGTTCACAAAGTGGATTCAGAAATTCTCTCGCATATTTAGAGTTTATTTCTTTAATATCTCGTCGGATTATCATGATTATAGCAGGAATTTCCTCCACAGTGTCCGTTTTCCGCTTGTTTCCGTAATTTCTCCAGGAAAATGGTAAATCTGGCGTGAATACACGTAACTGAAATTAATCCTTGTTTTGTTTCTATTATGAACATATTCCACAGTTTCCTGGCGTAAGGTCGACTCTCGGATTGTGTACATGAAAGGTGTGGGATTTAAGATATAAATACATTTTTGTTTATGCTTTCTAGCCGCACTCTGCACCATGTTCTGCGTCTCCACTCATGTTCTATGTCGCCTCACTCTGCATCACGTCCAGCGTCTCCACTCATGTTCTGTGTCGCCTCACTCTGCACCATGTCCAGCGTCTCAGTCAAGGTATTTTCAAGCAACCATTCTTGATTTCCAAGAGGAATGAAATATATATATGTTACAGTATTTCTTTGTTACCTGTTGTACTGTTGTATTGTTAGATCATTCTTTTATTCAGATTTGTTCACCTTTTCCTACATTAGTGAGATGGCTCAGAGAACAGAAAAAGGGAGCTTTCATTTACTCACATCCACTCAATGACTGTTATGTATAATGGACTAAAACCAGAGCCCCCGTCAATAAACAAACCCCAGAGACCTTCCGTAGTTACCCCTGATAGCTTCATACGCCTTGGTTCAGTCCACCCTGTATACCACATTGCCCTAGTTCGCTCTATCCCCAGCATGTCTGGCGAAGACGTTGGATTCGTTTTCACGCTGAGACATACGTTCGTCTTTCAAAAGACGGAAGAAATCTCCCACAGTCTCAATTCACAGTGCGTGTGTCCTTATCATCTAATTTTTGATGTCCTCGCCTTTCCAGTTCTCTCCCCTCCTCGTACTGAGTAGGCTCGCTACTCTGATACTGTGATGATTATAATCTCATCCTTCGAAGTAAGGTTGGTGAGTCCACTTGTCACCACGGAGTTTGATTTTTATAATTGTAACGCTGTTTTGTTTTCAGCAATTAGCATTCCATCTCTTTTTTATCATTCACTTATCGTCTCCGTGTCGCCCTATCCTGTCGTCTTTCAAGGTAGTTTATTCACTCTGTAACTGAAATTGATGTGTTAATTGATGTGACCCAGCTACTTTATTGGGATTTGATACCTTTCTTCTCTCGCTGTATCATATGTTGTTTGTCTCGGCCATCTGTGTGACGTGGGTAGACCTCCATAAACATCTGTAACACAGAAAATGTAAAACGTGTATCTATAATCAATACCTGACTCAAAGGTTTGGCTGCCATTACCAATCAGCACGAGACATGACGGATGACAGAGCTCATCATCGCTCTAGCAACATAACATCTACTACACCACGTTTCCTCCTCATTCCTCTGAAGTCTATCCTTCCGCGCTCAGCCACAGTTGTGGCTACAGGTGCGTCAAACATGACGCTCTCTACATCAAGTTTTCTTTTTTCCCTACGACTAGACATCTGAAAATCTATCGTCACTGAGACTAAACATCGTCGCTGCAGCTTCCCCGAATGATAATCATCAGTTTATGCTGAATAAAGCAGTTTAAGCTAGGTGAACCATGCATCATTTCCAGCCACTCGTCATGTTCATATTGAGTGCTCACTTGCTGGTCTATTCTTAATGTTCACGTCTCTCGAGCTTCTGCATTAATAAGAACTCATAGATTTTTCCCTCGAAAGAATAACACTAGCCTGAATATTCCACCCTGGAGTATCTCGATAATATCCGATAAGTTGGCTCATCCGCCGCGCTAAGTTATAAAAGTTTTGAGATAAATCCTCAAAAGTCCTGTTTTACATCAGTAGTTACGACCCCCGGAGGTGGAGTGAGAATCTTCATGGCCGCTGAGAAGGTGCACAAAAGATAGAACTTATTGCTTCAGGTCGAGGCTGAAGCTCAGTTGAAATCCTCCTCTCCAGTGAGCCAAGAATCATTTGGTCTAACCTCGGCTGAAGCTTCACTAAACACGATCTCGTATTTAACATCTCGTCGAACCTGTCACTTTCACAGTGGTTCCAGAACCCTAACCTGACCAGCTCTCCCCACAGCCTCCCACAATGGTCCAAGACTCCAATTAAATCTTCTATTTGGCGTAAATCTCTATAAGATTCTTCCCTACTCGTCCTATACTTTACGAGGATTTCTGTCGCTTGTGATTTCTCGCTTGGGTTTCAATTTAAGGCTTTAATGAAACTGTTGAATTTCTTTTCCTCTGACCTGCAATAAGCGGTCATTACCTCTCGTTAAACATATTCGAAACTTTTCCAACATGAGTCGTATTAAGCTTCCTGTATGTTAAAACCCTTTGGACTTTAACCTAATGAAAACTCCCTGTTTCTTTCCTGTTGTCTCTAACTGTTCGTGTCAGCACAGCGAAGCCATAGGACGAAATGGCAGCTGCAGGGTTCCTCAAAATCAAATATGGAGGGGCTGCTCAAGTATGCAAATATGGCCGGAGTTTCATTAGCGTCAGAGATGCTGCCAGGACATATTCTTCTGCTCCTCCCACCACATCTCTTCATCCACCCGCAGCAACCCATACTACCAAGGAGATGAAAGCTTTACTGCACAGGGTTTCTATTAATGGTGGTGGTAGTGGAGAGTTTCTTAAGATTTTTAGTGTACGTTTATATCTACCTACAGGCTGCGTTACAGAGAGGCTGCTTAAACTTCAAAATATTACAGGACGGGAACAGATGTTCCTGGAGGATCCTTTACTGTAGCCTGGGATGAAGTGTGTCCAGATGATAGTCTCGCTCCAGCCGTCTTTGTGTAAAGTAACCGTTAGTGACACCCAAGGGTCTCAGCAATGTAATAAGGGAGCAGAGAGGGAGGGAGAGTTGGCCCCTGGGTCATTTATCAACGATTTTGATAATCTCTGATGGTGATTACTGAGGATAATCATGATTGGTATAACTTTACTGGTGATGAGGTTAATACAGCCTCAATATTCTGTTGTTATGATGAATATCTAGGGATCTAGTGCGTGGTTTTGTTGCTGTTGTAATACCAGATTTCACCATGGCAGGATAGTGGAACGGCTACAGTCATTCCAAACTGTGGTAAAGGACGCAGTTTTGGTGTGGTTCTAGAACTCGACTGTGGCACAGTGTGAGGTGGTGATTCAAATACATGTGTAAGACTGTGGTACTATTGTTATAGTGCTGTTACTGGAGTTTTGTTAGTTATGATTACTCGTAATGATGAATTGTAAGGGAAATTCTGAGTATGACAACTGTGTGTCTGACCGTTGGTTAGGTAGGGTTTCTGAAGTTGATATGGAAATTAGTTTTAACTATAACAACTAACTGGATAGTGTTATTTGTAATATCTTGAGATGTTTACATGTGGTTACATATTAAGAAAATCATTTAGTGATCTTTCAATATTTGGTTATGGTGAACTACTTAACAATACAAAATTGATACAAAATTCTATATCCAGATCATACATCATTTTCCTAGATGGTCTGCAGTACAAGAACAGTTCTGGACAGGACGCAGTCCTTAGATATGATATGGTCATAGTGGCCGCCAATAATGCTAACGTTCGTGTCCGTTCCAGTGCCACATTTCATAAGACTCCACGATCCATCCTTGGGGCGAGGCGAGCCACACAATAAGAGGGTCCACCGCACCGTAACGCTGTCTGGGTCGAGGCAGCAGCCGAAGCCAATTAGCAAGAGTCGTGGTTGGAGCTGGGGTCAAAAAAAAAAGGTGAGACTCTGGAGAGATACCAAGGCCTCCAGAGCATCTCTGCTGCCTTCACCAACGAATCGATATCAGGGGGAACGTCTGTGTCGTCGTAATCCCCACAGGACTTCACACTCTTAAGCTGCCTATCCTGGGCCTCCTGCAGGACAAGCATTATAGGAAAATTCTTGAGAAAGACGCAAAACGGCTTTGGCTCGGGATATGAGGAGGAGGAAAGAATGTCAGGGTTAGGTGGTGGGGAAGTGTTGTGAAGAGGGTGAGGAGGAGGGGGAGGTTTGGCAGGTTGGGTAAGAAATGAGAAGAGGATGAGAGGACTGGATGGCTAGGGTGGAGACAACGACGGCATGGTAGGGAGTGGTGGGGAATGGCTGAAAAGAACAGAGAGACGAACTAGCGGACCAGAAAGCTGGAAAAGTGTGGGTAAGAGAGGGAGGGAGACCAGCGAGTTGGAATAATGGGGAAGTATTTGAGAGGTGAAGGGAGAGTGGACTTGGCAGGCCGTAGGGTTGAGGACGGGCGAAGAAGGGGATCCAGCAAATTGGAGAAATGCAGGAGATAAATGGGGGATATGTGTGTACATAATGTATCAGATCCAAGGATCTCTTGGAAGACCCACGTGTGATGGTCACCCAGTTAAGGGGTGTAACTTACTCTCCTCCTTTAGGGACTACTTGTTAACTGTCCACTGTGGCGAAGGTGTAAAGACGGGAACCTTGTCCAGAAAGAGAAAGAGGGAAAGAGGGAGAAAGGAAGATGAGAAAACTAGTAGGAAGGACGGAAAAAAGGTGTAAAGTGAGAAAAAAGGAAAGTAGGAGGGATGTAAAATGAGAAAGGAAAAAAGAAAAGGAAGGTGGAAGGGAGAATGGTGAGAGGGGAAAGAGGGAAGAAGGCAGGGAGGGAGAGAAGAAGACAGGGAGGGATGGAAGGAAACAAGAAGGAAGAGAAGGAGACAGGAAGGAAGGAAAGGAAACAGGAAGGGAGGTAATGATATAGGAAAGAAAATAACGGTGTATGACGATAAAGGGATAGGGAGGCGGATAGTTGAGACATACTGTGGGAGGGAGGGAAGTGAAGAGAAGAGGAGGAAGTTGGAAAAAACAAAAGGCGGAAGAGGTGGTAATGGAGGTGGCCCGGGTGGAGGCAGAGCTGTAGGAGGGAAGGAAACTCAAGACAGGGCACTAGACTTCCACAAGACCAGGCTTACCAGCCGTTGCAAATCTGACGTGGCGTCGCAACGCGTCAGGAGTTTCTGTTTTATCTCAGGAGGAATTACTGAGCCATGTAATAGGAGAATATTTCAAAGCTTTTTACATGTAAATTAGCCATGTTTACGTGTATATTTAAGTAGGTTATATGATCCAACAAAGGCTAAGCAGTTAATTACGTTTAGAAATGTACTTTACATCACCGTATCTCTGATTATGGAATTATGCTCTGTTGAAGTTCAAGACCAAAACAGTATTTTACGTGTTAGATCTGTTATGTCATTCATTTTTGTCAGAGGTGTACGTTTGGCCGGACTCAACTGTTAAGTATTCCTGTATCAGTTCATGCTTTTGTGTCAGTCGAACATTTCCTATGATGTAACTATAAGAGAAATATGTTGTATAAGATTAATGATGAATAGTCGTTGATGATGTCACCTACCAGCCACTACATAGATGTTGTAACAACAAGTGAAGTAACATCATTAACGGTTTAGTTTACCTGAAGTTAAATAAAAAGAAAATACGTAAAGATGACACTTGACTTTGAGCAAGATATTCTTATAGATACATGTTCTTGATATTCCTCCGCCTCAGAGGATGTCAGTGAAGCAGATAGTCTTCTAATGTCCCCTGGATTGATCAGTCAACCTCCAATTCTCACCTTCAGATCCTGGAGAAAAGAGGCTTCGAAGCCGTGACTATCATTGCTTCAGAAAACAATAGGACTCGTGTTACCATGTACTACAATCAGCTCGTGATCAACACACACGAGAAGCGTCGTGGCGTTACTCCCTGCTTCAGGGATTCATCTCCTGGTTCTCATAAACACTGTCCATTATCTCCATAAATCTTCGGTTCTGGTAAATGAAGCTGGAGTTGCGTTCCGTTTCAGCTCATGATATTTTCAGTATATCTAATTTACTTGGAAAAACTATAGTGAAATTCTTTTTGTCTTAATAACATTTGTGTCATTTTCAATTTCGGTGAACGATGTTGTTGGCGGAAGTGACTCAGACATAGCTCATGAGTCAACGGTTGTGAGTAACTCAGAAAAGAACACTAGTTTTACGGTATGTATTAAGCAAGGAAAGTCGTTCGGTGTTTAAAACCCGCCATCAAAATCTCAAAATTACTTTGCCAAAGAGTCTTAGATGGAATGATAGCTATCTGATGTCAAATGTTCGATACAATGAAACTATCTCAATTTTCGATGAACCACATTTTCTTATCTAAGTCATCCTTACGGTGAGCAAAACATACTTGGAACTCGAAGCCATCCCATAAGCCAATCCTTATACCAGCGTCATGATACAGATAATACGTTTATAAAAAATGATCCAACGGAAGGATGAGGCTTCCTATGTGATCCACTGTTCAAAAAGGAAAATACGATCCTTTTTTGAGAATTAGCGGAGGAAGATAATGGCTACGTTCGTGCTCCAGGAGGGACTGGGTCTCCGCTGGGGCTGCTGCACAGTGAATACTGAGGTGGTCTTATTATAAGACTTATTACCTCCCAGAGGCAAGGATTTCCTCCTTCTGTCCCGCTCCACAGGTGCCTCCCGGCTGCTCGCTGAGATGAGGCTCCCGGCCGGTGGACAGGGCATTAGAGAGAGAGAGAGAGAGAGAGAGAGAGAGAGAGAGAGAGAGAGAGAGAGAGAGAGAGAGAGAGAGAGAAAAC
>JAUTXX010007377.1:0-10029 GCA_032273605.1 Panulirus laevicauda
CCCGATAGCCCTCTTCACCAATGTTTCCATTTGTTCTCTTGCCTTACACACTTTATTTTCCTCCTAAAACACCTTTTTATTCTCCCTAAAATTTACAATACTCTCTCACCCTTATTCTCATTTGCCCTCTTTCACCTCTTGCACCATTCTCTTGACCTCCTGCCTCTTCTTTATACATCTCCCAGTCATTTGCATTATTTCCCTGCAAAAATCATCCAAATGCCTCTCTCTTACCTTAGATATATATGTATATATCTAAGAACCCTAGATTTTCAATCCACTTCTGGGGAGAGACAAAGTCTATTCTTTGACCTTCCAGACTGCCTTCTTCCTACAGGGTATTTTCTGGCTAATCATGAGATGTTCAAGAGCCCTAAAGACAGACTTTCTTCTTACTATGATATTATTTGACATATTTTCACATTTTTCAAGATACTTTGGTGAACAAGAATGCTCACTTTAACTTGGAGTTTCTCCAGAGGAGCTTCTTGCACAGGACAAAGTTTCCCTTTTAATTGATGTTTAACTCATTTGTTGCTTGATTTCTCCTCCTTACTGTTATCATTCTGGCAAGTCTTCTTCACACATTTCTGCCCTATATGAACTGTCCCTCCCTAACAGGTTTTCAATTAATATAGAATTCAACAAGTCTTGGGGCATGCCTTAAAAAAACTTTCAGTTCCTTGCAGTAGCTTTTATGTAATATTCAATATCCCAGCAACAGTACAGATAACATGCAATCTTTCTTGACAGAGAGGAGCAAGTGGAGTTACTGCAATTCTTGCCCTTCTGAGATTCCCTTTTTCTTCAAGAGACTATTCAGAAGGTTGTCAGGGATAGTTTTCATGCAACTGTCAAAGTGAATAAAACAATTTTCAATAATCCTTCCTCTTTGATGCCTGATATGGGAAGGGGATGAGCAGGAGGTTCTCTTACCCTTAATCTTGGGAGGAAGTATTTTCAGAGGACTTTGTCACTCCTTGCATTTTCTTTTTAAAAAGACCTTTACTGCATCTAAGCTCCACTTTCCCAGAGGCAGAGTTACCTCTTCAATGCAGCCCTTTCAAAGCCATCAACCTGGATCTTAAGGTAGATCTACCTCAAAATAGCTCTTGGCCAGTTTGGGGTTGTCTCCAGCACTTTCAAGATTTCTGGTATCTGACACCTGGGTGTACAGAATGTTTAGAAGAGAACTGGGGTGAAGTTGGATATCTTGGACATCCCTATCAAAGAAAATTTCAGGTGGCCCCAATGCTTATATTGCAGTGGGTACGGGAAATCTCTTTCCCGTCTAAAAAATGAAATCAAACAGAAAAGAATGAGTTTAAGTTTGTCTTTTGTAAACATGCACATGCACATCATCAATCAAAACTTATGAGCATCCACCAGACCTTATGATTAAACAAACTGATGATCTGCCTAGATTTAAAGAATGCATACTAGCATTTTCTAGTATATCTCAGAATGAGGGGGTGTTTGGTATTCAAGCTTGGTAAACAGATCTAAAAGTTCCAAGTTACTCCTGACCGATTTTTCTCCATAGCATTCTCTGCTCTGCTCTCAAAACTTACATTCCCCAAAGCAATAGTTAGGGCTTATCTCAACAATTTTCAGATGATGTCACTAACAAAGGATATATACACTAGACAAGACCTTTGAGTCAGAGATATTTCAAGATGTGATGCTGGTTTTACCATCAATGATGGCAAATCCTGTTTAGATTCCAATCAAATCTTGACAGAGCTAGGCAGAGAGTGGAACACTCAGACTGGTTATCTTTGTTTCCTAAGAAACAAAGCTCAAGGTTATGCAGATGCTGCACTTGCCTTATGCTCCCAGTCCTTGGTGTCTTGACATCATCTAAAGCAGATTCTGGGAAAGTTCAATTTTGCATCCCTGTACAATGAAGGCTATAATACAATGTTCCTTTCTAGGTTAACTTTTTCTGACCCTGCAGAAAGCAAAGGTCTCAAAACTGTCCCCAACAGCTGCTTGAATCCTTAGTTTGGAAGACAGATGCATCGATGGGAGCTTCCACTCCTCAGGTCAAGCTGCAGTAAGCTTTTGGGTGGGGACACAGAAACCTCATCCTATCAACAGAGGGGAGCTGTTGGCCTCATTGTTCTAAGACTCCTTGAATGTCTTGAGGTCCAGGTGCAGAATATCATTTCTGTTGGACAATGCCATAGCTGTCCAATGTCTGATGAACAGAGGCTCTTGTAAAGCTCTGCTCCTACTGAGTTAGCAAAAGATAATTCTATGGCTGGCCATGTCCAAGATCGTTTTCCTCCAAGCTTCTTACATCAAAAGAGAATGCAAAGTCTGGCAGGCAGATACCATCTTGAGATTAGTTCAATGACAACATATAGGGAAAGAGGCTTTCAACTGGATCCTCTACTTAGAGTGACATCTCCAGTGGAACTCCTTGCCGCCATCACCAATGCATTACTCCCAATTTATGCTTCTCCAGTTTTAGATGTTAGGGCAGTTGCAACAGATGCCCCTTCCTTGAACTGGAATCACTAGAACCAGATTTACCTTTATCCCCAGTTTATCATCCTGGCCAAGTTCCACCCAAAGACAACACTATCCCTATCAGTCTATATATCTACATCTCTGATGCCTGTTCCAATTATAATTCCATTGCCACTTCTTAGCCTTTAATGCCTGACACTCAACAGACCATCGGTAAAGGGCAAGTCTAGCACAGTGTTTGCAGAAGCTCCATCCTAATGTTCCTAATGACTACTTCTATCTAATGCTCCTACTTACTTCTACCTAATACTCCTGCTTAAATGTTCCTACCTACTACTTCTGTCTACTGCTCCTACCGGTTTGACAAAAAGCAGGGCCAGCACACTGTTCATGGCAGGGAAATCTAAAGTTACGGAGAATGAGCTGCATGAGTTAAGTGTTGTCAAGTGTTACATATGACAAGGAGAGAGTGTATGATTGTGGACAGAATGCCAGTAGTCCACATGTTAGTGAGGCAGAAAGAAAAGATAGCTACATGGATCAGAGGAGTGCAACTTGACAACCACCAAAGTGCTGGCTCAACAAGCAGAGGTCACTAACCCTCCTGACACCCAGGTGGGTAGTACTGGTAATATACCTCCCTGGTAGTTGGCTGCCTAGCAACTACTACCTTCCTCCACATCAGTCTCAAAATCATTTCAGGCTTTCCTTGAAGATTCAAATCTCACATTAGTTATGGAAGCCTGATGTTTAGAATTCTTTTGTACCTTATTTCACAAAAAATGCAAGCTAGGAACACTGATACCTTTTTCTTAAAAGTGTTCTTAAACTAACACTTTTTCTGAAGGTTGGAATTAATTTCACTGGATCTACCTGGAATAAACTCGTCTTTCTTTTCAATAGATCAGTTCATTTTTCCCTTCAACTCAAGTGGAAGCTTTCAAAAGCTTTAGAGTTTGTATGGTCTAATATTTTTTCTTACAATGTAGCTCCTCAATGTCTTCTTATGAAACACTTTTTCCTATAGCACCTGGGCTCCAGAAAGAGAGTTAGTGAACAATACATTACATCCAAAAAAGGAATCTTCTTGTTTTTGAAGACAAGCTGTTATAGATCAATATAAACCCAAACCCTAGTTTTCTAGCCAAGACTGAAACCATTGAATTTAGAGCACTGTACCATTATCATCCACTCTTAGAAAATCTCATAAAGAGAGAAGCATCCCTTACTCTCACTTAAATCCTTCAAAGATCTTTTGGATTTCACCAGGAATTACCAAAGGTACATATTTTCTTTTTCGTGCACCCTGTAACCCTCGAACCCCATCCTGTAGGAATATCTCTACATGCATCAAGAAACTAGTCTTGTTGGAGTAAATGGGGCTTCACCCTACAGCATATGATGTTTGGAAAATGGCCTCTGCTTTGGCCTACCTCAGGAACCTTGCACTGGTAGAAATCAAGAAAAGGCTCCTGTGGCACACTTCTTCCACCTTTGCAAAATAGTAGTTTAGTTTAGAGAAAAGGGCTGTACCAAGGTGGCATCAAACACGATAGCCACCAGGTGGGCACGGACAGCACCTGGACTCATGAGTGACGAGACTATCAACCATAATAGCCTGCCCTGAATCTTGCAGACGATTTGAACCTCCAAACTGAAGAGAATTTTTATGTTTTTGAATAAAGCTCCTGATTCCTGAAATCATCCAAATTTTACAAGTTTCCAAACTTTAGACAAATTTATTTTGGTTAATTTGTTGTACTTAAATGAAGAACTGAGGAATAATACAAAAAAGGGGGAGGGGGCAATATTAGCAATTTGCTCACATTGAAATATATCTAACCCATTAACAGCAGGCAACGTTTTTTTTCATACATCCGCATACGGCACCATATTTCAGTAATAATAAAGTATCAAGGAATAAGCCAATACACATATAAATAGATAAATTACATGAAAAATAAAGGTAAGATGTGTTACTTACGCAATACTGCATCATAGCTGGCTGTGGGAGGAGGTGAGGAGTAGTGTAGGAGGACCCAAAGAGGGCAGCTCTTCACGAGTGCCTGGGACAAGGCTAGGGGACACTGCAATCACTTTTGTTTTACATTAAATTTATCATTTATGCATTTATTTACGGCAGCTATGTACATCTATATACATGTTAGAGATGCCACATCACCCAATTTCACCATACAATTACGATGGAAAAGGGCCTAGCATAACGCTGCCTGCCTATCACTGTATGCACGTTAGATAACTGATAATACTGGCGCTGACTGCGGATGGGCGAGGGAGGGTAGCTGTTCAAAGGAATGGGTGAACAGAGGTCACGATAGAAGAAAACAGTGATGCTACATCGCCAAAATTCAAAAACAGCTACGACGCAAAATAGCCCGTCTTCTACTGTACAAACATTAGGTAATGTCGCCCACCTATAATGGGTTAAACGAAGCAAAACTTTGATCTAAAAATCAAGAAATGCATCATACCTAAGGGTTCAGTGTAAACAACAGACTTGAGGTCAAAATACCTCTAAGAGCTAGGAACATCATACCTGAGCATCAGGGTTCCTGAAGTCCTCACAGTTTGAGCAGTTAATGCCAGTAAGAGAGATAACATTTTTCCAATCTCGCTCTGTCTCACATTCAGGTTCCTGTAAAATGTTAACTTAAAAAGTTTAAGGTTCCTTTTAAATCCCTACCTTACAGTCATATCAAGAGGAGCTTTAACGGAGCTTCCCGAGATATCTTAAACTGAGGCTGTAAAAAAAATTTTTAAGATTTCATCTTGACTCACTCATCCAACAATTTTACTTTCATACCTATTTCAAGGGCTGACTCTGTCTCACATTCAGGTTCCTGTAAAATGTTAACTTAAAAAGTTTAAGGCTCCTTTTAAATCCCTACCTCACAGTCATATCATGAGGAGCTTTTACAGAACTTTCCAAGATATCTTAAACTGAAGCTGTAAAAAAATCTCAAGATTTCATCTTGACTCACTCATCCGACAAAATATTTTTACTTTCATACCTATTTCAAGGGCTGAACACAGTAGTCGTCATCTCCTAACTCCTGCCCTTGAACTAGATTTATTAAGTCTATCAAGGATTTTAAATAGAATAATGTTGCTGATTTTTTTATGTAACCCCTTTTATAAAAGATTGTGTTAATGTATGTGTATTAGACTGACTTATCTAAAGGCCTTATACCCTAATGATTTTTCCATATATTTCATTCTCGTGTCTCTTTTCAATTACAAGTCCTCAAGCAATTCATGTCATACTGGATGCAAATAACAAAATGAATAAAGCTGTGGCTACTACAGAAGTATGTATATGACACTTTAATATCATGACCTTCTTTTAATCACTTACACATGCAAGGAAAAAATATTGTTTCATAATGGTGACAGTCAGCAATGAAAGAATGCCACGCTTATGATCAAAGTCACCAACAGAACAAGATTCACTGGTATGCTGATAAGCAAAGGAGTACAAGCAGTCTAATAAAGTCATTTGAGAAGTCAGTGATGTTCTTAAATCAAGGACAGGATCAGCTAGGTCATGGACAACTTCCACACTACATCTAAGATTCTAACTGATGATACAGAAGGCATATAAGGTTTAAAGAAAAAAAGGTAAATGATGAGGAAGAAGGGATAAAAAATAGCACATGGAGGCACCCATCTGAGTCTGAAGCAACATGTTTCCCAGTGTGCCCAAATCATGAGAGCTCAATGTCACTGACATTATGACAATCTTTATAATCAAGATTTCAATCTTAAGCCTTCAATCTTATACAGACAATAAATACTGGCTTAAGAGATGCCAAGAAAAGACCTCAAATTCTTCTACCACAGTTTTCAAAATATTGCATAAAATTGATATAAAAATTTAATAAAACTAGGTAAGTGCTCCAAAAGATAATTAAATCTATAAACAAATTAAGTTCATTAATCATTAAAATTTCTTGAAAGGCAAAAATAACACAGCAATGAAAACAATAAATTATTCAATAAACAAATTATCAATTAATTAACAATTAAAATATTTTAAAAGCCAAAAATGTAACAGTGAAGAATAAACAATCTACAAACTACTTATAAAACTAACAAATTATAATCTATAGTTCTATACACCAAAAAATCAGGACCTTTTGCATCAAAGATATTAAGTATTCTCTATCACCACCCATCTTTTCAATACTTTAAGTAACAAATGGATAATGTTGGTGAAATTCAGTTCTAGGCAATGCCCCTCTATAAAAATTTCCAAGTGGATAATTGCTTTATGAACTGAAACAAATTTCTTGTGAGGGTGCACCTACTTATCACTTCAAAATTAAAATATGCTCCCCTAAAGGCTAAAAAAAATATTTTCATATACATTCTTAAAGATTTTTTACTTTTCATGTGACCAAATCATCTATGTCACCGTAACTTTGGAACAGGAGGGTCTAACACTCATGGAGCTACTAAATCATAAAATGAGTAGTGCAAACTTCTCACAGGGGTGTGGGTGAACTGGAGAATAAGGTTAGCTTTTAAAGTCCCAAGGTGACAGTTTGGGAAAATACTGCCAACATGGTCTGAAAGTGAATCACAATACGAACTTCTTTACTAAGCTCTACAGCCAAGACATTGGAATAAATACACTCAATAAATTTTTCCAGGAAAGGGCTCTTCAGAGTACATCTGATGTAAAAGGAAAACCTATTCATCTACAAAGGTGTCACTAGAAATACAGGGATATAATAAACCAGAAGCTAGACTACCCTGAGCTTTTTGAAAACTCAAGACAAATCGAGATCAAGTGTCCTAAATGCAAGAAACCATAAACAAAGAAAATGCATGCTAAAAATGACAAACAGAAATGACATACACAAATATAAAAAACTGCAAGAACTGATAAAAATGTCAAAAAATAATGAACACTACTGATATATCTAGAATACTGAATGAAAGTGAGATAGATAAAAGATTCAGAGATGAATTCTCAGAAGCAGCAGAATTCACCCAAATATAGTCAGAATGGTAATTAAAACTAAGAAACTTTCTCACCTCACACCAAGTTGACTTTAAAATCTGTTCGTCAATGGTCTCCCAATCAATCTTCTCCACTCATTCATGACCTTGTACCATGTTTTCCCTAACTTCCTCCAATGTCTTACCCCTTCTGAGCAAACTTTTAATGCCCCCAATCCAACGCATTGTAGGGCATCCTGTTGGATGTCTTTCTACTGGGGTCCACTTCAACTACTACTTGGCATACATCATGACTTCCATTCTTTGTACATGGCCATAGCTCTTGCTTGTTCTTCTCAGTTATTTCAAGTGCTGCTCTCATCATCCACACCAGTTGCAGTGAGATCTGGTACTGGCCTCTTTGGCTATAAAGATGCCATATAAGAGTCTGGAGCTGGCCTCACCATCCACACCTGCTGCAGTGATATCTTGTGCTGGCCTAACTGGTTACACAGTTATGAAAACATCTACTACTGGCTTCATTCACCAAACACTCTGTATGGGGCAGGTCTGGGGATGGCCATACCATCCACACCTGCAGCAAAAGGGGGAATCAGGTGATGGCTTTACAAACCACAACAGCTGTCATGAAGGGATCTGGTGCTGGCCTCGCCACTGACACCAGCTACCAATAATGGATGTTGTGCTGGCCTCAATGCCCACAACATTTTCCATGCATGGATCTGATTTTAGCCTCACTCTCCACATCAGCATCCATGAGCTGAAGAGGTGCTACCCTCACCATCCATACCAGCTGTCCTGAGGGGATCTAATGCTGGCCTCACTGCCCACACCAGCTGCCCTGAGTGAATCTGGTAATAATCTCATCACCCACACCAGAAATTATCATCCACACAAATAAAAAGTACATGACTAGGACACATTTAGCTTGTCCTCCTATTCCATGTGCATCAAGGACAGCAAGAAAGCCCTACTTTACTGTGAACTTAATACCTGATTTTGCAAGATTAGATTACTATCTTCTTTTGATACTAAAGCCAATATCTTAAGCAATTTATGTGACAGTAAAATGGTAAATACCTTATGAGTTTATCAATTGTATCTAATACTTTAACAACAAATATAATCCAACAGTGTCAAATACCAATGTTTGTTGTCACCATCTTATGGTTTACCTGCAACCTCAGAGGAGGAGCAGTCATGCTGGCAAAGGTGTTATTCTGCCATAGGAGTCTGTCCATGCCACACAGATCAATGAAGGATTTGCTGCTTGCCATGATGAAATTATTCCCTATGAAAGTTGCAGAACTCTCTTTGTGCAAGGCCCTGAAACATATGAGAAATTATTGTACACTCTTTCCTGCAAACATTAATACAACCTACAGTTATGTTTACGAAACAGACTTGTCACGAATGCAAATAATTTTCCTAGGCCTATCCCTTTGGTTATATGCAGTTGACCAAATAGTATCATGAATATATTTCATGGCAGCTGCTCAGTTTCTCATGAGTAAGTCACAAGGTAGCTGATTAAAAACTCATATAGTAATCAAATTATGAGACTCGAGGCTGACCAAACAGTCACATACATTGCTTAATCATGCAATAACTGATAAGTCTCATGACTGAGTTACGTGGCAACTAATCAGTCTAATGAGCAAGTCACATCACAACTGATCAAGTTACCAAACAGTCTTATGAGTGATTCACATAAATAACCATACGATCTCATGATCAAAATACATCACAACCAGTGAAAGTCACACGATCAAGTTACATGACAACTGATCAGTCTCAAGATCAAGTTTTATGACATGATCAAACTGTCTCAACAATAAGTCACAATAGAATTAATTAAACTGCCTCATGATTGAGTCACATGACGACTGATTAAGGTCTCACGATCAAGCCACAATTTCTGGATAAAGACACATGACATTTGATCAAACTTTCATGATCAAGAAACGTGACAACAGCCAAAAAGTCTCATGATCAAGTCATTTGACCAGTGACCAATCTCATGATCAAGTCTCATGACAATGGATTAAACTCACTCATAAGTCACATGACAACTGATCCAACAGTCTCATGAACAAGACTTATGACAACTGAGCATACTGTCCCAAGAACTAATCATATTACCAAGCACAATGTCCCATGAACAGACCACATGACAACTGATTACACCATCCCATGAACAAGTCCTATGACTACTGACCACATTTTCCCATGAACAAGTGCCATGAGAACTCTGCTCCCAGAGTCCCCTAAACAAGTCACATGACAACTGATCGACAACCCCCGTGATTTTTCATATACATATTTTGTTTCAAATTTCATGATTCCATTATGGTGGTATCTGTTCATCTTCTACAGGGCTATCACACCCTTACCTTGGGAACTTTAAAGATATACATAGAAGAATAATGGTACATAATGTTTTGAAACAAACTATAAGAAAAATCAAACAGTTTGCATGTATTGATATATATGGGAAATTATATGGGAGGGTATTGATTGAGAGGGTGAAGGCATGTACAGAGCATCAGATTGGGGAAGAGCAGTGTG
>JAUTXX010007443.1:0-10025 GCA_032273605.1 Panulirus laevicauda
CAAGGATTCCTGGTACATCGTAAGTCAAGGAGCGCTGGTACATCGTAAGTCAAGGAGCTCTGGTGCATCGTAAGTCAAGGATTCCTGGTACATCGTAAGTCAAGGAGCGCTGGTACATCGTAAGTCAAGGAGCTCTGGTGCATCGTAAGTCAGGGAGCTCTGGTGCATCGTAAGTCAAAGATCTTTGGTACATCGTAAGTCAAGGAGATATTGTTCTGTTTGATATATTCTCGTCCTAAGGATACATTGCCTCGCTGAACATGTGCTTGTGTCATGCACTCTCCCATGCTAAATAGCCCCAATGTCATGACACCGCACCGGGAACATGTGTGAGTGTCATGACTCTATGGCACATTGTCCTGATGAACATACGCCCGTGTTATGACACCAGCGTTTGTTCTCTTGAATAACATGTGTCAGAGATGTGTGACTCCATGATACCCTATCCTGCTGAACACGGCCAGTGTTATGACACCAGAGTTTGTTCTGAATAACAACAATCCGAGCTGTGACACCATGATACCTTACCCTGCTGAACACGGTACCTTTGTCTCATTCACAATAACTCTCATCCTAACCTCCCACAGAATCCTCCATCTATCAACATCGGTCTTATGCAAGGGTCTTTAGCCGGACGGCAGCAGCACTAGCAGCAGCAGTTCTTTAATATATGCATTATATTTTCTGCGTATTTATCGAAGCAATCGACTTCTCGTCAAGAGCCATTGTTCACGCCACATCAGGAGAGTTTCTGGTGAGGAAATGTAATGCACAGCTGATGTGGGACGCAGTTTATGTCCTCAGTGACTGAGGTTGTGTGGCCTGACTGTCTTGGTGTAGAGGTAGACTAAGGATGAGAAGCTGGTGTGTGTGTGTGTGTGTGTGTGTGACCTGACTGTCTTAATGTAGAGTCAGACTGAAGATGAGGTGTGTGTATGACCTGGCTTCACTGTTGGATACGCCTCCCTCTTATCATATATCATTTGATATAAACAGACTCTATATAAGATGTGTGTCAGATATTACGATGGTTTGTGAAAAAAATTTATGGTGATAATTCGCTTACTTATATTTCCTGTTTGCACTAGTGACGTCATGGACATTGTTTGCAGTTTCAAACAATTGAAGCATATTCATTATAAGTGACTGAAACTCTTGCTGAAAGATCTGGCCACAATCCTTAATAATTCTAGAGGCTTAAAGAGGCTGAAATCATACCTACTTATTTCCTGCCTCAGACGTCCCGTCTAGCTTGATGGATCTCCCGCAGCGTTAAGGAAGTCTCCCACGTCCACCAGGTGGGACAATACTTCATATAGTAGAGTGATGATGTGTGTGCCTATGTGAGGAGAGTACTGGGCAATTGAGCAGTAAATATTTAGTGTCGTCATGATGGTAGTTGCATCGTGGGGTATAAATGGTCCTTGGATTCGTTGAATCGGTGTTTGTAGTGATATAGGGAAGAGTGATGTCCAAACAGTATACGGGAGCGTGTGACTCGTGTTTGTCTAGGGAGTGTGATTTCGTGTTTGTTTAGGGAGTGTGACTTCGTGTTTGTCTAGGGAGTGTGATTTCAGATGGTTGTCTATTTGGGGTGTTGTGCTTAAGAGTGAGTTGCTAGGGAGGTTGTTCAGTGCTTGTCGGGTCTCATCACTGCGAACATGGTTCCGTCAGCGATATGTTTTCTGGTGGAAGAGGATGTGTGGGTGGAGGTTATGAAGTGTGAGGTTGGGGTAAGCTATTCAATCCTCCTCGGATGTTGGTGGTTAGAGGATTGCCGAACATATTGAGGTGGGATTGGGTTAGGAGAATCTGTGTTTCACTGAGTGGGTGGTGAGGATAGTGGCTACGAAGCCATAGATTGTATATATTATATAGATAGATAGATATACAGGTAGATAGATAGATAGGTAGATAGATAGAGGGTAAGACAGATAGATAGACTACTAGGTAATAGATAGATAGGGGATAGGAGAGAAAGAATATTTCCCACGTATTCCCTGCATGTCGTAAAAGGCGACTAAAACGGGAGGGAAAGGGGGGCTGGAAATCGTCTCCTCCCGTTTTCTTAATTTTCCAAAAGAAGGAATAGAGAAGGGGACCAAGTGAGGATATTCCCTCGAAGGCTCAGTCCTCTGTTCTTAACGCTACCTCGCTAACGCGGGAAATGGCGAATATGTATGAAGACAGATAGATAGACAGACAGATAGAAAAAGAAGACGAAGACAATTGACTCATTCTTTATGTATCGAGGGAGCAATATAACATTTACACCAAAGCCTAACAAACATCAATTATTTAGTAATGCTTCAAGTATACCAACATCCTATCACTCAACACCAGAGCTAAAAATATATGACCCACTCCGTAAAAGCCATGAATATACAATGAAGACCATAAACACTTCACATTATGCAGTTCATTACGAAAACTTAAAAAAATTCCAATAGCTTTCCAATTTCATTTATCGACGTATCGGTAGACACTCACCCCAGCTGTCCCGCCTCTCATCCCCACCCACAGCAGGCAGTGAGGGCATCACTTGCTTATTGTCCCTTATTCTTGGGCAACCGAAGCTTCACATTGATACAAACACTCAAAGAACTAGTCCAGGAATATTGCCATGGGTGTCAGTGAGGCTAACCTTCACGTTCCACTGTGTTGTCGAGCATCTATTGAGATAATGAGGAACGGATTCTAAGTGCTATACGATCCTGTGTTGTATTGTCGTACTTGTAATGCTACGTATGTGGGTCATGCCAAACGCTACCTTGTTCAAAGCTCCCACGTCCCCACATGGCATACCTATCCTTCCAATCCTTCTGGAGTCATCCTTCTCCACCTGTTTAACTCTCCTATCCTTGTGCACCACATCCTTACTGGCCATCCTACGCGTTTCCTCCTCGCTCCAGACTGACGCCGGTGATGCTGGGGTGTTCTGTGGCAGATGAGAGCACCTGTGACGCAGCTCCGGGTCCCTCTTGATGGCGGAGGTCGTAAGGGTTCATGTGGGTGGAAACGATCAAGATCAGAGAGAACAGTGAGGACAGGAGATTAATGTCGAACTACACAGGAAGAAAAGACGAGGACACAGTAGACTGATAGATATTGATACGGTTTACATATGCAGGGGAAAAATATGGAGGATAGGTGCATATAAATGCATAGAAAAAGGTGTATGAAGAGAGAGAGAGAGAGAATCTTGCCAACCACCAACATAAGAGATTATGATTGAGTTTTGTGCGTGTGTGTGTGTGTGTGTGTGTGTGTGTGTGTGTGTGTGTGTGTGTGCGTGTGTGTGTGTGTGTCTTAAGAATACGCAGACGGGGACTGTATTCGATGTCGCTGATTGCTGAGAATGTTTGGGTCAATCTGGGTTTGTACTTAGACTATGGCCTGATGGGCAGCTGGGCATAGCCAGGTGGTGGAGTTCAACCACGGCTCTGGTGGCTGGTGTAGGTCTTCGTCCACAGCTGTGGTGGCTGGTGCAGGTCCTCATCCACAGCTGTGGTGGCTGGTGTCGGCTCATGTCCACAGCTGTGATGGCTTCTGCTGGTCCTCATCTACAGCTGTGGAGACTGATGTTCCCTCTCTCTGAGCAGTTGTCATAAGTGTCCTCAACTGGATCTCAGCCAGACCAGTACAGTGGCAGGCCCCAAGCTGCTCCAATAAAAGACTCTAAACAAGTTCTAGGATAACAGCTGCCCTGTATATAACGTCTCTCTCACCTCCATGTGCAATACAACCGGAGAGAATCCGGTCGGAAGGTTGCACTGAGACAGGAGCTGCTAATCAGGATTTAATTTCCAAAGTTTCGACAGTTGTTTTCCTCAGGAGAGTATTATATCTCATGCTGTTGCACCAAGTTCCCCGTCGCTTCGGAGTGACGCTTCCTGATGAGTCAGTTCCCCTAACCCCCACCCACTCTCCTGAGTTCTCGTACTCGACCAAACTCCACCCATTGGTCTGGTGGCTGCTGAAGTCCACCTGTAACTCCCTGCTGCTGTACTGATGTTATCTTCCTGTAAAATTAAGGATGCTCCTACAGTCAAACTTTTCTGTCTGCCCAGCCTTTGCTGATAATTTGTTCCTCCTCCCATCTGGCGAGGAAGTCCCATGTGTTCTACGTGTACCTCTGCTAAGTTGGGCATTTCGTGGTCTCTCACGTCATTTCTGTTTTCTCATACCCTTGTTTCTATGCTTCCATATGTCTCTCCAACGTATATATCATTGTATCCTCTACATGGAATCCTGTAGTCCATACTTCTCTTTTGTGGATGCTTCAGTCTTTTATCTTTCCCTATCTTGGTCCCTGATCTATTGCTATGTCTGTGTAGGCGCCGTGGAGAAATTTCCCAATGGGGCTTGCTCTCTTGGCGCTAGGAACCACCATATATATTTTCTTTCCTCCTCTTCACTCCTCTAGTTGATTCTGCTCCTCTCCATGGTTCTCCTTGCCTTCGCCTTCAACTTTACCAATATGCCAACGTTTCCCGAAGGCGTCCGTTATCTGTTATCTGCGTAAACTCCCTCTCCTTAGGAAGAATCTCTCCACCTTTACCTGCTTCGATCCTGCCACTGTGACCAGGAAAACAAATGTGAGTCGTCATCTCTGGTAGTCTACTTCATGTATACTGAAAATTGCTATCAGTCATCCCCTCTAGATATCAGTGTGAGCAAGAACAGTAGTTCGCTTGTATTCCCGTACAGTTTTGAGTCTCTGTAGAGTCCTCTGTGTGTCGTGTTTCCTTGAGACAGTGACCAGCATATCATCAACATATCTCATCCAGCTTAGTTAGTAGTGACTTCCTTGGCTAGCCCCGCTCTGCTGCTCGTTTTCAATGAACGCAAATTGGGCGAAATTTGGCGCACAGAGCCATGAATTCGACACAGCCCCTGGTGGACAAGATCCTCAGGTCGAAACTCGACACTTTTTTTTGTTTCTGAACCTTATATTAGGCAGCCTCCTGACCAGACTTTGAAAGACCTGCGTATGATATTCACTTATCATTCCCATATTGGCAAGCCTCTTGGCGAAAGTCTTTACCAGTATGTAGAGCAAGTGGGTCCGGATGAATCAACATACAAGAAGTGACCTCATGTGTGTGTGTGAGTGTGTGTGTGCGAGTGGGGGTCGGGTGGGAAGGAGGGCCTCATTGGTCGAACGATGAGGTACATGAGGGGTGCGAGTGATGGCAAACGAGATTGTTAGTAAGGGACGGGAGGAGTGATGGCAGGGTAGGTGTGTGGGAGCTGGTATAAGTAGAGTGACTCGTGGTGTTGGGAGTGTAGGTAGCGCAGAGTGCTGTTAAGACAGGTTCAGATAGTGAGCAGAGTAGGTTGGAGTGCTGGAAGAGGGTGTTGGATGGTGTGCATAGTAGAATAAACTGGTTGGTAATCTTTATGGACTATGAAGATAACAGTGTTGGCATGGGAGTAGTGTGGTAGTAATATTAGTAATGAAGATGCTATCTGTGTGGAAATGGAAAAGCAAATGATAATATTGGTGATGTGGATGGGTATGTTGGTTGGTATGCAAAGCTATGCTGTTTGGCAAGAAACTGTTGGTTGTGGATAGATAGGGTACCAGAGTGAGGAAGACATGAGTGAACAACGAACCGAACAGAGTAACAGAAGCCAAGAACCCTAAAAACCTAAAGATCCACAATGCAAAAGACTGAAGGAAAAGACACGATGATATGGCAGGAACACACGATCGTAAGAAGGACGAGATGATATCAAAAATAACCAGAATATTACTGATTCATCTGAGTATCTGCTGATCTGATACGAAACCTAATGCTTCGAAGTTCTGTGAAGTTTTTTGAAAACTTTGAGATATTCTGTGTTGAACAGAAACGAGACGTGATGGTATTAAGTAGGTAAATGCAGAGGATTTCTTAAAGAATTTTGCGTTTTCAATAACTTATTGGGACAGATATGCAGTGAGCAGATATAAATCCAGATGTTTATGAGAGCTGGGAAAGGGGAATATGAAACTAGATGGTATCCTCTCAAAGATGGGTTGAGGTCTTTATATCTACTGATAGATAAGAACAGCATCAAAAAAGAATATCACAGAGAGGTCTGGCTAACCTCCATTGCCTAATTCTAGATATATTGAGTCTTTGGCTAGTATAGAAGACATCTTTTTAGATCATAATATGATTATAATGATTATTTTTCATGTATTGTGTAGCGACTATACTGCCAAAACATATACCAACCCAGATATTGTACTCTATGTTGCTGGAAATAAGTACATTGATCAGTACACCAGAAAATCATTGGATACCACATCATATATACTGAAACTTGGTATAACGCGTGAACATTATACGTGGGATATATCGTGTTACAGAACCTGATATGTGAGGTTATTACTAGCAGTCTGTAGTAGTAATTAAGTGTACATAATGTGCAAAGGGAGAGCCAGGGAGGAAGAGAAGCTCCAGTGCTTGACTCAGACAACTGTACATTATGGCATTGGATCTCTCTACGTGCTCGATGCTGTGAAACAACGACGAATCTTAGGTTTCAATCCCTTATCCTCAGATGCTCAGTGTTAGTACTTACGTGGAAATAACTCCTGACAATTTGAAACGAAACCAGATTAATTACCTCAGTGAGCTAGGAGACACTGACGGGTACGTGGAGCAGACAAAGGTAATTAGTATATAGATAGCCTAAGACCAGGAGTGTGTTCACAGGTGTGTCATATGTTGAGTGTTTGAAGCATGGGTTGAGAAGGGTCTGTATTGACTCAATATTTCCAGAAAAAAGTAAAGATAGATTTCTTGAAAGGACTAGTAATGTCTACCCAAAAAAGGGTTAAGGTCGGAGACTTAGGCGGATAAGATGTGTGTATCTCAAAGGCAAAAACATAAGAAGAATTTGATTAAGATAGATAGTAGCTCAAGGAATATATATTAGGAAAAAGTGAGAAATGTAAGTAGGAGCTGAAGAATGGTAAAGTGAAAGAAAATGGGCAATCCAGTTAAGAGGGCCAAGGGAGCAAAGAATTAATGATCCCAAACTGTACTGGAAAATCCTCCATATTACGAAGAAAAGCGACTTTCCAGTTACAGTGAGTGAGTTTTTTGCATCATTTCAAGATTGTGGTTGAAGCTGAAGTGTACCAAATGTGAGTATTGACTTGAGTGAAGCGGGTTTAGAGAACTGGAATAAACTATATTTTATTGCATATCTCCTCTATAATACAATAAAGAAATTCTCATTTTCTTTGCAAGAAAACTGGGAATTGTATTGTATTATATAGCACTGTACTCTCCTGTAATATGATGAAATATCTATTCTTGTGTATCTCCTTTGTTTTCCCTATATATAGTATCGAAAACTATTACAATTGATAACTAGGGCTAATAAATAGGAGAAAGTTGCGTCTGTTCTTATGTGGAAAACGTGTCTGTATCTCTACAATGACTATTGACAGAATACAGTGGTTTTGAAACTGTTGATCATGGATACAACTCCTGGGAAGTTGTTGCTAAAGTTATTGTTATTCGTAAACATTACCAAATCAATCTAGTGATTACAGAGGCAGTTAGCACTGGAAGTTTGTGTGTGGTGCGGGTACCTTAGGAAACAAGTGGCTCTGTCGAACCCCAGCGAACAAGACCATGAGTGCTAAGAGAGAGAGAGAGAGAGAGAGAGAGAGAGAGAGAGAGAGAGAGAGAGAGAGAGAGCGAGAGTGAGAGAGAGAGAGAGAGAGAGAGAGAGAGAGAGAGTTGTGAGGGATGTCGAGTATTGTGTAGTAGAATTAGCTTTGTTGAGGGAGCCTGAATGTTGAGAGGGTAGTGGGTCCGCGGACGAAAGCGGCCCGTAGTGACAAGAAATAGGATGAACGACCCAAAGACCACTCGCATAGACCCCTCAGAGGATGAAACATCTGCAGGAGTGGATGTAGATGCTTCAGATATACGACGAAGACTCCTTGAAGAAGAGCCAAGGGGATCTGTAATGCAGCTACTGTTGATTACAATAGAGAAAAGAGGATATAAAAGAATTGGTGTTTGAAGTGGAGTGCCACAGATCAAGTGTTGTGAGGAAGACCACTAAGTTGTAGGACTCTCAAAAGGATACACATTGATCAGGACCCAGAATATCCTTCAGAGAAGATGTCCTGCAGCCCCGGACGCCTTATCTACACTGACGAAGAGCAAAAAAAAAATGATAATGAAAAAAGCAGATTTCCTTTACTTCTGACGAGGCTGTACCCTCATGGAAGAGGACCCTTCCAGCAAGTCCGGCGAGACTGTACCCTCATGGAAAAGGACCCTTCCAGTGGGACCTGGCACCACGCCACACTTCCAGATAGATTATGGAATTTTTGGAAGAGAGAGAGCGAGGTAATCTTCCTCAAATGGCCCGGAAACTTACCGAACGTTAATCCCATAGAGAGTCCGTGGGTAGCTGTGAGAGGCGGGCTCAGGGGGCAAGACGCAGAACAGTGCTTAACATCATTTCGGATATTATCAGGGTGTGATTCCACAAGGGCGAAACTCCAGACGATGTGTTCTTCATCAGTGGACTCTATGGAAGATCAAGTCTAAGGGGCTTTTTAAGACGCCATATTACTTATCAATTCTGTATAGGACAATATGAATGCAATAATCTTAAGCTACACCGTGAGAATTATATTAAGATTTCCTGGTCCTTCTTAATTTACACACAACTGCTTACTAAATCATATTAAAGAGCTTGATATCAAAATGCAATACTAATAATGTTCTGGGACTTCTTTTTCTTAAGCTGAGACGGCACGACCATCAGAGGCCCTAATCAAGGCCATCCCATTGACGCTATACACATACCCTAGCCTAAGCCAAGTACCCATTTTATCAACCAAGCGCTAGAGGTGGATGAACAGCTGGGATGACTGTGGACCGACTACTGCAACCAGGATTCGAACCTATGAGCTCCTCCCTGGGCTGCCTATGAATGCGTCACGCTCAGGAACACTAACCGCTACAATGCGAAAGTCCATTGTTAATTATGTTATCTTAAGTGACTAACTTTTGATATTTCTCGTCTTAAAGTACTCATTCTATCTCCTCCCTTCATCACTACTTTTTACCACTTCCTCTTTTGCCCCCCCCCCTCCCCCACGTATGGTTCTATCTGTTTTCATGTTTTTCGCACATCATTAACTTCTGAAACATCCTTTTATTGTCCTTAAAGTTTCCTCATCCTCACTCTCATTGGCCTATTTTTTCAACCCCTGCACATTTCTCTTGACCGCTTGCTGCTTTCTCTAATACATTCCCAATTACTTGCACTCCCTTCTTGTAAGTACTGCCCAAATGTCTCCATTTTCTCTTTCACTAGCATCTTTACTTCTTCATCCCACCAACCACTACCCTCTCTAATCTACCCGCCTCCCACATTTCCAAAGCCACATGTATCTCACGCACACGCTAGCACTGCTTCCCAAAATACCTCCCATTCCTTGCTTCATTTACTCTCACCTTTTGCCATTCTACACTCAGTCTCTCCTGGTATTTCTTCACACAAGTCGCTCTTACAAGGTCACTTACTTTCACCACTCTCTTCTCACCGATACTGTTTACTCTTTCCTAAAACCTCTACAAACGAGACATCCAACAAGCTGCCCCTCTCAACATCACAACTATCAATTGATGTTTAACCCAATATTGTCTGCAGATCATCTTTCCTATTCATTTATATATACTTGTGCAAGTCCCTCTTTTTAAACCAAGTATATCCAGTCACCAGTCTTTTTTTCCGTGCACAACTCCACAAGCTATTTACCATTTCATTTCATAATACTAAATACACCATGTCCCCCAGTTATACCCTCAACTGCCACATTACTGACCTTTACATTCAAATCACCCATCACTAATACCCGATCTCTTGCATCAAAACTGCTGACACACTTGCCTCTCATGATCTTTCTTCTCATGGCCACGTGCATAAGCACTAATAATCACCTACATCTCGCCATCCACTCACGGTTTTACCCACATCAGTCTAGAATTCAC
>JAUTXX010007452.1:0-10025 GCA_032273605.1 Panulirus laevicauda
AGAGTGAGAGAGGCAACTACTGGAGTAGGAGAAGCGACTGTTGGAGTGAGAGAGGCGACTACTGGAGTAGGAGAGGCGACTGTTGGAGTGAGAGAGGCGACTACTGGTGTAGAAGAGGCGACTGTTGGAGTGAGAGAGGCGACTACTGGAGTAGGAGAGGCGACTGTTGGAGTGAGAGAGGCGACTGCTGGAGTAGGAGAGGCGACTATTGGAGTGAGAGAGGCGACTACTGAAGGAGAGGCGACAGTAGGAGTGGAAAACGGATGTTGATAAATGAACGGAAGTATGTGCAGGGGGTACGAATGGTGAATCCTGGTGGTAATGGAGTGGGATTGTGATGGGTGTTTGGTGGTGAGAGTAATGGTGTTGAATGAGGCTTGGTGTTGGTGGTGGAGGTTGTAGGTGGGGTTGGTTGTTTGAAGTGGTTAACAGTGGGTGGAGGAGGAAGTTGCTGGTGATTGTGGTGGGAGTGAAGTGTTTGATGAGGTTGGAGGTGGTTAAGACGGTGACGATTGTGGAGGTTGTCGCTGGTGAGGGTGGTTGTTTGAAGTGATGGTGGAGGAGGTTGTTGGTGATGAAGGATGGTTGTAGTGGAGGATGATGATGGTGATGAGGAGGGTAGTCGCAGTGATGGTGATGGTTGGTGGTTGGGATGATCAATTGTGGTAGTGGTGGAAGGTGGTGGTAATGATGATGATGGTGGTGAAGAATAGTAGTCATGATGGTGATGGTGGTTATTGCGGAGGAGATGATGGTGTTTGTGTTGGGTGGTGTTGATGGTGGTGGAGGGTGGTGTTAGTGGTGGTGATAGAGGGTGATGGTTATTGGCTGGGTGGTGGTGATGGTAGTTGTAGTGCAGGGTTGCAGTTGTGGTGAATCTCGTCATGGCAACAGCCTTGGAGGTGTTGGAGGGTTGTGATGGTGTTGGTAATGGTTGTTGGAGTGATGAAGGTTGTCATGGTGAGGGGAGGTGGTGATGGTAATGATTGTTGTGGTGTGAGAGGTGATGGGCAGTGGTAATGGTGGAGGGTGATAGTGATGATGGGGGTAATACTGTGATGGTGGTGGTGGACGAGGGTGGTGGTGGTGGTGGTGTGTGTGGTGGGGGGTGGGGGGTGGAATGCGTCATAGGAGGGGCGGGAGAGCAGCAATTTATGAATGGACTGGGAGGGTAACTTGGCGTGCGGCCAGCTCCAACACAGGCTCGATAAACACTGTGAGGTGAGGGAGGTGTTGGTGTGGTGATACTGTAATGGTGGTGTGGTGATGATGTAGTAGTGGTGTGGTTATACTGTAGTGGTGGTGTGGTGATAATGTAGTAGTGGTGTGGTGATACTGGTATGGTGGTGTGGTGATAATGTAGTAGTGGTGTGGTGATACTGTAGTGGTGGTGTGGTGATGATGTAGTAGTGATGTGGTGATACTGTACTGGTGGTGTGGTGATAATGTAGTAGTGGTGTGGTGATACTGGTATGGTGATGATGTAGTAGCTGTGTAGTGATGCTGCATTGGTGATGTGTTGATATTGTAGTGGAGTGGCTAAACTGTAGTGGTGGTGTGGTTATACTGTAGTGAAGGCGTGACGACACTGTAATGCTGGATTGATAATATTGTGGTGGTGGTGTGGTGATGATGTACTGGTGTTATGGTAAACTGTGGTGGTGGTGTGGTGATATTGTTGTGGTGTTTGCAAAGGAATCCAAAGTAACAGACCACTTGGTGTTACGGTGACGTTTTAGTGACGGTATGATGATATTGTAGTGGTGATATGGTGATATTGTAATGATGGTGAGACTGTTATGGTGCTGTGGTGATACTGTAATGATGAGGCGATTATGTAGTGGTGTGGTGATAGTGTAGTGGGGAGGTGGTGATAAGGTAGTGGTGTTCGTGTGGTGTTACTGTGGTGGTGGTGTAATAATCCTATAGATATGATCATGTACTGATTGTGGTGGTGATATGGTGATGGTGTTTTGGTGTTGTGGTGATACTGTGTTTGTGATGTGGTGAAATTTTCGTGGTCTTGGGATGACGTGATATTGTAGTGGTTGTGTGTAATGATACTGTGATGATGGTAGGGTGACACTGTGATGATGGTAGGGTGACACTGTAATGATGGTAGGGTGACACTTAATGATGGTAGGGTGACACTGTGATGATGGTTGGGTGACACTGTAATGATGGTAGGGTGACACTGTAATGATGGTAGGGTGACACTGTGATGATGGTAGGGTGACACTGTAATGATGTAGGGTGACACTGTAATGATGGTAGGGTGACACTAATGAATATGGTGGTGGTGTTGACATTGGCCCTCCACTAAGTGTATGCCCTACACTGTGCCAGGTTAACAGTCCCCAGAGAATTGATCGTAGGTTCAGCTGTTTTCCGCGCGGAGTAACGAGGGCAAATGTGGCTTATGGGTAACCGAGAACACCACTGGAGGATGTCCTCGTGATATGATGATAAAGAGGAGACACATCCTCACAGGTAGAGGGAGTCTTGTGAACCTACCATGGCCTTGTACCCTGCTGCACCCTCGACCACCAGTGTCTCCTCCAGCCCGCTATCATAGTGGACGCTGTCCAATAAAACACCAACACAACTTTTTTCTTCCTTTTCAATCTAGCTGACCAGGCTCCATCCGGCCACTAGGCTCGGTTATAGCTATACGGCCATCCCCTCACTGCAGCGTAGGCTGACTCACTGCGTCGCACACCACCTGCTGCCCTCACACGAGTACACGTCAACAAGACATCGTCCCGTCGCATCACGTCGTCCAGACCGACCGTGATCGTACTTGTGGCTGACTAGGCTTCACTCTCTCCTGCAGGTCACGAAGCTGTGAGCTGCGGCTTCCAGTACATTTAAAGCTGTTTCATCCTGGCAGAACTATGATTCCAGCACTGGAGCATGATCGGTCACTACAGTAAAATGACCATCCATTACACCAAAATCCCTAAAGTGACTAAGCACCCACACCACCAGCGCTGGGGCCTCGAACCCGGCGCTAGCGGTGCTGTGTAACGTCTTAACCATCCAACTTCTGCCGTGAGGAATCCTCCCTGCCCTGCACTGGAAGCATCCATCACCAAAGACAGTTTCCATAAAATTTGGAAACATGAGCATGACAGCCGAGGTCAAGGGTGCAATTATAACAGTTTAGCCTTCTGTTGTGCTATTATTCCATCACAAATTCTTGGCTTTCTAAATGCATATCCGTCAACGGCATCATTTTTTTTTCTTTTTTGAAAATTTGCGTCTGAACACCCCATGGAATTATTTTAAACTCATAATGAGAAATAGCTTTTCATAAATCCATGATGAATCGCACATCATCCAAGGTATTAGGATTGGAATCCTTGTGTGGGGGAGGAAGTCTCCACCACTTGACTTCAGCTGTTTATTCTGAAAACTGCTGTTGTGGCCGAGTTCTGCAGAAATAACCTTTATTTTTCAAAATGTTGCCCAACACTTTCCAACGTAACAGTGATGTTTGTCGTGTAAGTACAACATCAGCGTATTTCTTAAGGGTCCTTTAAAAACTGTTTACGAAACAGGTGAAGGTGACAGGAGGATTTCGACGCCCACACGGGATCTTTAAAGAATATGACTCTGGGGAATCGAGAATGTGATAAAGGGATTATTTCTTTCGCCATATTCACGCATTAGAATCCTTGTTGGAAGTCAGTACTGCTAAACACCTTATTGTTGTTTCCTGTGGACGGCTGGTGATCCGTGCGAACCGGGAAATCGAACTTGACGATGGTGACCACATTCAGACGCCGGGCGAAGCGTGCTGCCAGCCGTAGGAGCAAGGAGCAGTGTTGCATTTCATGGGCCCAGACTAGGCTCAGTAATGTATGTTTCCTTCACATTTCTTACTATAATTCGTCACCAGACATATAACGGGGGTTTAGCAGGCATTAGGGCGGTAGTTACGTTGGTTTAGTATCAAGTTCCAACTGTATATATCACCTAATGAATGAGGTTAGCAGAGCCTAACGTCCCATGTAGTAATGCAACGTTTGGACTGTGGCTGCATGAGTCAGGCAGCATACCCCAGACCTCACCATAATATCCCCTCCAGTAATGCGATAATCATCTAATTTGTTATTTAGATTATCTGAAGTAATAAAACTCCACAACCCTGGTCAGGTTACAATGCAGTCGTGAAGATAAAGTACTAGTTCGTCATACACTTCAGAATCTAAAATGTAATGTTCGCTCTTAACTCTTTCTTAATGTGGTATATAGCTTTATGAATTTTATTAGTCTTTTGCCAGTTAAGACTTTTGTAGCTTCGAACATGTTGCTTTTAGAAACGCCAATGGAATTGTTATGATAATCGTTAAGTTGCCAAGAGCCATGATATGTTTGCTCATAAAAAAAGGCCTCATTTCACAGCTTTTTTAGCCATCGTAACCACATCTCAAATTTGAAGATATGTTAAGACCTATTGACGTCAGTAAAGAGGTGATAGAGCGATAGACTTTATATATGAAATGTTGGAGAGAGTGATATATACTTGATGAGAACATACAATAGTAACGGTGCCTTGAAACAGTGGTTGCATTGTCCCACAATTCTTGAGGTTATGATTTATATTACTGGTGGTGTACTTGTGTGGTATGGGCTATCACAGGATTGTACAGATATTAATCTGTTTGTTAGCAGGAGGAATGTAAGCAGGTGTGTCATACTGCATCCTTCCTCATTCCTCACACCTACAGTAAGAGGTCGATGATTTAAGGCATCACTGTTTATTGTCTTTATTAGCGTTGCATTCGCCAGCTTCCGCTCATTCCGCTCTTTTGTATATATTTTTCATCAGAGATGCTTTATATATAGGCTTATATCTTTCAGTGATATACGTGTGAGCTTACCAGGACCATGCAATGTACTTAAATTTATTACTTTTTCAAAATATTTACGAACTTCAAAACTCTCTGTGTCATATAAGTTTAATCTTTGGTCATCTGTCCTTGGTAATGGGTTCTGAGACCGTAACATATTTGAAAAGACTTGAGTAGTGAACACTGAAACGAGATATTTGGTCAGTCCTTGATAAGGAAGCCCACGTCTTTGTCACTGTTGAAGGTACCAGGGTCATTAAATGTTTTTCCTTGTTTACTGTGTATGTGAGGAATGCTTTAGAGTTCTCGAGAAAGTTGAGTGGCGGTGCCTATCGTGTGAGGAAATCTTGGGAGGGAGGGAGGTAGCGGTGTATTCCTCTTCCTTGACTGCTCGAATTCTTTACTTGGTTGCGTCATCTTCGTTCCTGCATTACTCGACTTTCAAATGACTTTTCATAGTTGCCTTTTAATCCTGCGAACATCCAGTGATCCTGTGGATTGCCACCGACTTTAGATTTCTTGGTCCACATTTTGTTATGTCTAATCAGATCTTATATGTTTATGGTCCATCCTTGTATAATGTTTTAGTGCTACACTTTAATTACTCTTCGGGAATGGTATCTCTTTCACTGCCCTTTGAATTTTACGCAATGGCTTTTCAACTACAATTATATGTCAAATTGCTTCATATACTTTGCCAGTATTCCAGTGCATGCTATCCAGTTTTGCAGGTATGGAAGTTGTTATCATAAAGTCGTTGTCTTGAGAATCAAAATTGTCCTTTACATTAGTTCTGATGATGTGGTGCATCACTGTTTCCTCCCAAAAGCCAGTCAGATCCCCGTCCGTTGTGAGCTAACACATTGTCGCCTCGCAATGGACCATGAATGATTTGATCTTTAAAAACCAATCTTCTGTTAAATCAATAATTGATCTGTTTACTGTGTGGTCTCCCGTTAAAGAATCCAAGTGATATCTGAGTTATTTAAGATCTTGTCATCATTTGGTTTCTTTGCTTTTTACTGGACGGATTAATGTTACTGTAAAGTGGTATAATTTCCTCGGTTTGCCTTACGGGTCCGTATTCCACTTCGACAGTTATTTGCATCGATTTATTTATCTGTTGGATATACAATGAGTCATGCGCGCGCAGATTACATTATTCTTTTTTTTTCTATGTGAGCTGAGACAACAAGGCCAACTGAAACCCCTAACTGAGGTCATCGTATTAATGCTATCCATACCATACCGTAGCCTGAGCCAGGTACCCATTTTATCGACCAACCCCTAGGGGTGGATGAACAGCTGGGTTGACTGCGGACCGACTGCCGCAACCAGAATTCGAACCTATGCGCTCGACCCTGGGCGGCCCGTGAATGCGTCACGGTCAGGAACGGTGGCCGCTACACCACACTTACCTTTAAATGACATTGTTACAGCATCACCAAAAGTGACTTGATTTGCAGTGCAGCTTCAAGCACTCGGCATCTGGTGACACACTCACACACACACACACACACACACACACACATACACACTGCATGGGTTTGAGTCCTGGGCGTGGTAGTCGGCCTACACCCAACCCAAGTGTTCATCCTCATCTCGGTGCTGGTCAATAAATGGCGGTCCATGGTGGTACCACGGTGGTGGTGATGGTGGTGGTGGTGGTGTGTGTGTGTGGTGTCTAGAAAAATTTAGCCATTGACCTAACCCGTAATGGTTAGGTTAGGTTAGCAGTATCGAAGGTGTAGTGATGATAACCTTAGTGATCAAGATGAGGGTTCTGTAGAGATGTAGTGATGATAGACTTAGCAGTAGTGATGAGGGTTATCTTGGAGTGTAGCAATGAAGATGAGGGTGTAGTGAGGAAGGGTACTGGTTCAAAGACGGTCGTTGAACTTAGCTTTGTGAAAATGAGATAAAGGTGTCGTTGAGTTGAGTGTGTGGTGAAGCAGAGGGTGTAGTGAAGATAACCTTTCTCGCCTGACCCTTAAATTGATCCAAGCTACGGTAAGTTCAAGGTCGTCTGCAGATGTATGTAGGTGTTGCCATACGTGGACGTGTGGCAGGTGTTATCAGGTGTAGCATGGGGCTTCCTGGGGCTGTCTGGTGTGGACACTTGTTGCCAGCTGTGGGTGTATGTATTCAGATGGAGGGAGGAGATGCTGGTGAATCCAAGCGTTACAGGTTGTTAGCAGTTGATCCAAAGTGTTGCAGGATGTTGTCTAGTATAGCCAGGTAGCTCCTGGTGTTCCTCAATGTCGGTACTAACTGCCTGGTGCAGCCAAGTATAGCCAGGTAGCCTGGTGCAGCCAAGTATAGCCAGGAAGCCTGGTGCAGCCAAGTGTTGTTACACGTAAGCCAATGTCTTTGTTTTTACCTGATATTCCTTGGGTATTACAAAGTGTTCCCAATGTATTGCATTGTGCTTTTAGGTATTGCAAGGTACTTTCAGGTATTGCAGATTACTAGTGCGTATTGCAAGTGCTGCCAGGTATTACAGTATACGAGTAGATATTGCTAGGTATCGCAAGATATTGCCAAGTATTGTATGGGACTGCCAGGTATTGTAGTGGGCTTCCAGGTATTGTAAGTTACTGCCAGGTGTTGCATGGGACTTCTAGTTATTTCTTGTTGCTCCCAGGTATTGCAAGATATTGCCAGGTATTACATGGGAGTGCCAGACAGTGCAAGAGGCTGCCATTTATGGCAATGAACTGCCAGGCATTGCAAGGGACTGCCAGGTGTGTTGCCCTGTATTGCCAGGTACAGCGGGGTACTGGGTGGCGGTGCCGGGAACTAGGAGGCGCAGCGAGGGACCAATTAAAGGGGAGAACCCGGTACAGAGGCGGCAGACCCGACGCTGCGGAGGCCGGGAGTGGGGCAGTGGGAGAGGAGGGGACTGGGAGAGTGATGGAGGAGGGGACTGGATGAGGTGGGGACGTGGTACAGTCAGGAGGTTGTGCCAGCGTACTATGCATCACCATGACCTGTGTGGTGAGTCATGTGTGTATGTGTTACCCCGCTTGTATAAGACAGTCATACACACGTACACACATCCCTGTTAGACGTATACACATGTTTCCACTTGAATTATATGTACCTGATATACATTCATACCCATTTATACTTATCTTAGATGTTTATATATTTCTCACACGTGAATGCATACACACATGATCTCATACACCTTAGATGGGCATAGATAATTGACCTGGATTGCCTCCTTTCCTTTGATATATACTTTATATACGGGTAATATTTACTGACCTTTTGATTTACCAGGCCTGTATATCCTCACAGATAGATATTTACACACAACAACTCTCTAAGGTCTTAGTGAGTCACATGTTCACCACCTACCCCCTGCTACATCTACCCCCTACACTACAGGGGTGTGCCTCTACCGACGAAGGAGACTAGAATACAACAGATGAATTCAGGTATTCTAACTTTATGATGTTATTTATTGGGTGGTGAGGGGTTTATTGACCCAGTAAATAAGACACTTCTGTTGTGGCTGAACTCATGACTCAGTGAGTAACGTGGACAGTCAGGTGTACCGCGCATCGGGAAAAGCCGATCTTTGATGTGTGACATTCAACAGTACCAGGAGGAGGTGTGTGTGGCTTGTGTTGGTTGTTGTGAACCTGGCGGCCTCTAGGTCACTTGTGAACGCACCCTCCTCCTTCTGCTGGTGGAGACTTTCTCCAAACACTGGTGGAAGGGATTATATACCTTTCGCTTTTGGATTCGATTTGATTTCGATTCCGGAGTGAGAAATTCGATTGCATTCGGTAGCTGGGCCTCCGATTCGATATTTTGACCTACATGACGTCTGTGAACAGCTTCACAATGTCTGACCCATAGTGTCATATAACACGAGTAGGAAGTTATGGTCACGGGAAAAAAGTGAAATATCAATTTAAGCTCTTGCAAAAAGATATCAATTTAGTAACTTACTTTTTTAAGATAGCAATTTAAGCTCTTTCCTTTTTCTTTTTCTAACTACGGAGAATTCACGATATGTTTACTTGGCACGATAATGAATTAAAGAAATCGAAGACACTGACACCGCGTTGTCAAAACCACATATAAGCTATACTATATACACAAAGGATTCTAAACACCAACAAACCATTAGATGCTTGTGAGACTGATTGTGGCAGGAGAAGGGATCAGACACTCATGCATTAGTGTGTTGAGAGCAGAAAGACGTAACAGATCTTTCATAGAGAAATACCAATAAACTTTTCATGTCACGGGTGCGCAAAATATGTCAGCCATTATTTTCAAGTGCAAACATCTACCATGTTAAACGCATCCATGGTACTGCTTTCAACTACGTCTAGTGAATCACTCCATACGGTAACAATCCTAGTGTAAAACTGCTTCGCCTCATTTGAGATGGAACGTTTGAGTTTGTGTTCACGACTGCGAGTGGAATCAGCGCGTTACCTCGAAGTTATGGAAACCTTTGATGATTGTTCTTAATACCTGCATCAGATCATTTCTTTACCTTGTGTTTCCTGAGATGAGTAGATTTAAGACGTTAAAGTTGGCTGGCACAAGCTGTGTTGTTGAGTCCTGAGAACCATTAGGTGAACTCGACGCTTTTTTTGAGTAGAGTGACCAAAATAGACTGCTACTCAAGCTATGGGAGGCATCAGTGAATGCTGGGTCAGGACACTTACCGTAGATTTTAGAGTCGAAAGCCTCGTCTGTGGATCTGTGAATTTTTGTTTGGCCATATCTACTGCTGTCTACACTAACTTACTGGGTTTGAGATGACCAGAGATGACTACACCCACGTCATCTTCCTCCTACATCTGTTGCAACTCAGCAGTACTCACACTCCAGCTTACCTCCTCGGTTTTACGACCGACTTGTGTCGGAAGGGGCTGGGCTGGGGGTAAGGGGGGGGGGGGATAGTGATGACGCCACAGTGAACACAACGCTTCAGTGGCTGTCATGAATTACTCCCTTGCCCAACGAGGGTGTCTTTTCTCTCGGTCTCACCAACACCTGGCCTGCTGGCCTTCACTCCACAGACATACAGTCTCACCTCCTCATACCTCCTAACACTTGACAACCCCTACCTTACGTGACTCGTTCTGCCTTTGCCTGTGATGAGCGGTACGCGCTACCCCTGCCGTACTGCCGTATAGC
>JAUTXX010007463.1:0-10024 GCA_032273605.1 Panulirus laevicauda
TGTGTGTGTGTGTTTAGAGAGAGAGAGAGAGAGAGAGAGAGAGAGAGAGAGAGAGAGAGAGAGAGAACTGGGTAATCTGTCAAATAACAGATATAGAATTCTTATCCAACTCTCAAACCCTAATGATTCAAAACATCCAACACAACATCAATAAAATACAGTCAACTGTATTTTTCAAGTACCATCTGAACACTTTTCTCTTCACTAGGTTCTTACCTAATGCATGAATTGATAATTACCTCCTTAATCAGATAAAATGATGAGAAAATAGATGAAACAGATGGAAGGTGTACCTCCTGCCTATTGTTAGTAGCAGTGTTCATCTAAAAAAAAATTTTGTTTTAACAAATAAAATCATATTATATCCTTCCCATATTTTTCTACACAGTTCTCTTCTGAAGTTTCTTACTTGATGATTGAATTAACAATCACCTAAAAAAATTAGCCTGGGGAAATGGGTGTGTGTTTGCAAGGTATATGCTTCTTTATCAACTTACTCCAACCACAAGCTTATTTCTCCCTGGGTAAGTTAAGGACCATATCACTTGTTTCTTGGTTGTTTACCTATTCTCATATGACGTTCTATTATTTCCTGGTAAGTTTTTATATTACATTACTATTTCAGTATCTAAGATGTATTTTCGTGTTTACAAGACCAATCTGGTGAGAGCAATAGGTTGAAATTATTTTTTTTCTATAGCAAAGAATCTTTTTATCTTCATTCACACATTATTCTACTAGATCGTACAAACACAAATCAGGCAATATGGATGACACACGCTGTGTTTTTCTGATATATTTCAGCTCTTGCTCCCATATGCAACATCAATCTTACTCATTTGATTTCATTAATGCCTTTCACCCTCCTTAATGTTCAGGCCTCCATCCTTGCCATCTCTTCATTCTCCTCTCCGACAGTCTTTCTTTATTCATCCTCTCTCTATATCTGAATCATGTTGGCACACCTTGACCAGCATTCCAATGCAGACTGCCCGTATTATCACACCTGTCTTACACTGATGTCCTTACTACCATACTGTTATTACTTAAACAATCAGCCTGCTTCAAACCAATGTGGGGTTGCAGGTTGTCACAGGGTGACTGGATTTCTATGGATTGCAGACATTCTATTTTGAGCAAGCCTGTGATCTGCTTGTGGGATGTAATGCTGAAAGTGTACTGTCACTTGTGAGTGTTGGGTGGCGTGATGCAATTGTGAGGCTGTAGGAAAGTGTAAGAACATTTACATTGCAATTTGTAGAGGGCAGAGGGTTGTCATATAAGAAGAGACTACAGAGAGTTGGGGAGAGAACACCTCCCTAGAGAAACTTAACTGTAGTGCCTGAGAGATTAGAAAGTATGGCCTATCAGCCACTTAAAAGGGCAAAGATGAACATCATGATAACTTACCAGTGATTATGGCTGTTAAAGCCTTGAGCTATGTTCTTTGGGAATTTTAAAGTTGGTGTTTTTCTTCAATATGTCCTCCACAATGCGGAGACTATCTGTAAATATGAAAATTAAGTCAGACAAAAAGTCTATCATTACACAAGGGATAAATATAAGCTAACACCCTGGTCATGTTGGTCACATGTAATCTGAGCTCACTAAATGCTATTAAGTGCTTAAAACCCCAATACAGCAATTATTACCAATAAAAGAATCAATACATTATAAACACTGCATATCATTAATGTTCAGTCACCTGATGTGCTATTCAAATGCATTCTTCATGAAGACATGGCAACAAAACAACGGTTGGTTCTCTCAGGAATACTTCCGTGTATCTATCTATAGCCCAATGTTCATTCCCTCCAGGAACTCCTATCAAGTGGGTGGCCATGAAAAAGTCTCCACTGATCCCTGTCCTTTACAGGCCTCCCTTGCATACACCATTCCACACATTCTTGCACAATTTCTCTCCCTCCTGTACTCTTTCTGTCTAATCCCCCATTGTCAAAGGTGATCTTTCTCTCGCACAATCCCCTTTTATCATACTATCCTAATCCCCCATTGTCAAAGGTGATCTTTCTCTCATACAATCCCCTTTTATCATACTATCTCATCTTGTATTCTTTCGACATGCCTAAACTCCCTCAAAGTATTATGTTTCACCCACTTTATCACTCCAAAATTCATTACCTTTGCATTCTGTCATAAAAAATCCCTCATACACCCCTCATTTCCTTCCCCATTCCATCTAGTTATACCACATGCTTCTTTAAAGTAGCTCATTTCCATAGCCTGGATTCTTGACCTCTGCAACTCATTTCATGTCCATGTTTAGCTGCTTAAGTTAGGGTTAAGAGAACTATGCTGCCATTTAACCAATTCTTCTCTTCCATACTTAAACCTCTACTTCTTATTCTGTTAAGGGACCCAATGACTCTTCTACCTTTATCTCTCCTTCCATAGTCATTATACTTAATCGCAGTTTTCCACATTAGTGAAGTAGCACCAGAAAAAATGAAAAAAGACCCATCCACTCATATACACAAATATATACATACATGCATTTTTTTCAATACTTAATCGATGTTTCCTGCATCAGCGAAGGAGCGCCAGGAAACAATTAGGAAAGACCCATCCACTCATATACACACATATATACATGCATGCCCATACACATACATATACATATATACACATGTAAATATTCATACTCGCTTGCCTTCATCCATTCCCAGCACCATCCCACCCAACAGGAAACAGCACTGCCACACCCTGCATCAGCGAGGTAGCCCCAGGAAAACAGACAAAAAAGCCCACATTCGTTCACACTCAGTCTCCAGCTGTCATGTGTAATGCACCAAAACCACAACTCCCTATCCACATCCAGGCCCTATAAACCTTTCCATGGTTTCCCTGACATTTCACATGCCCTGGTTCAGTCCATCGGCAGCATATTGACCCTAACATATCACATCATTCCAATTCACTCTATTCCTTGCATGCCTCTCATCCTCCTGCATATTCAGGCCCCAATCGCTCAAAATCTTTTTCACTCCATCCTTCCACCTCCAGTTTGGTCTCCTGCTTCTCCTTGTTCCCTTCACCTCTGACACATATATCCTCTCTGTCAATCTTTCCTCACTCACTCTTCATTTGTCTCTACCATTTTAATGCCCTCTTCTGCTCTCTCAACCTTTTATATCCACACCTCTCTTACTTGGTGACAGGAAACAGGTAAATTATATCACACAGTGTGCAAGAAACCTTTACAAGAGATTGATGGAAATACCTCCGAAAGAAGATATGCCATGGTGGGTCGTGCAGGACATATGAAGAGGTGATGGGCTGGTGACGAAGATTCTGACATTTAAAAACTGAAGAACAAGAGGAATACTGAACTTGAGATTAACAGATTCACCAGTAAGTTATGGTGCAAGAGTCAGTTTATGCAATTAGGGGGATGACTACTAACCAACCAAGCATAATGGTAACTGCTTGTACATACTACCGGAAGAATGTACAGATTCGAATTTCTTGACAGACCAAGTGTATATAAAAACATGAAGCATGAACAAATGCACAGATCTTAGTGCTAAAGGCTAAGAAGCAGTACTAGGGGTTGCTGGTTGTGGAGACTCTTGCTGTGGCTACCCCCTTGAGGGAGTTCCGAAAGGGAACAGGCATTAGAGATATAGATGTAACTGATATTAGTTGCATCTAATATTACAGTAGATTAATGTTAGTTACATACATTAAAATAAACAAGACAATCAATTCAGATGATGTGCTATTGGTTTATATTTACCCGAGTACAAGTGAAAACAAAACTTTGGTTGATATACACATTATAGCTTCAAATGGAGGTAGAAACTTAAGGGCAGTGTGCACACAGCTGCAAAGAAAATATGATGTTACTTTTCAAGACAGATGTTATATATTCATGATATTTTATGAACACAGGATTTTTTTTAGAAGTAATGACTGTTTATGCTCTTTGTAAATGTCAGCATACAAGATACTGTTATTAAAAGCTGAAGGTTTCCTGGCCTGATAATTTCCTGGTACTTTGTTATAAGATTCTTAAAAGTACATTGAATAAATAGGATAATTATGGAAATTCACTATAATGTCTAGATAGAGGCTAGCTATATATTAGTTAACATGCAATCTCATACTTCGATATAAATGGTAATCTGAAATATTTTCAATTTTTTTTACTACAAACTATGTTCTGATGCAGCTTATGAATGAGATCATATACCAGTTTGGTTTAAGGTTAATGTTTTTACAGGAATGCATGTGCTACAATGTTTCAAATGGACACTAATACTTATTGAGAATAATATTCCCTCTTACATTATCAGACATTGGCATTCATCAATATATCAAACTAATAATAAACAATGGTCTTATTTTAATGTCATTTTTGTTTCCAAACTTTATACTCCTGTGATGATGTTAATAGCAGTATCTCCTGCTCTGTTGTTTATGCATATTAACTTATGATAAACATGAATTTAATCAACTTTTTTCTTTGAACAGTACCTTCAACCCAATAAAAATCATTTTAAAACCCTGAGAATAACCTAAGCCTTTGAACCCAATAACTTTAACCTTAGAGGATGATAATTTTATCCTTTGAGACTGACAAATTTCTCCCTTATTCCTCTACTGTGTTTATCGCCAGTATAAATCTAATCAAGTTATCTTCAACATTTAATAACAACTTTATCCCTTAAGTAAGATAACTTAATCCCAAAAAGAACTTGTATTCAACTTAAATCTTCTCATGAATGTTATTTTTCAGTATAATTAAATACTAGAAATCCTGAAGCATAGTAACTTTAACCTTAGAAGTAAATGAATTACTTTTACAATGGCAACAAAACACAATTACTTGAATGTATTATTATATCATTACAGTAATAACAACAGTCTCTAAAAAAATTCAATATCTCATTCTAATGTCCATACCATTTTGAAAGGCTTTACCTACTTCATACAATACCTACAGCAGCCTTACTTACTTCACATAACAGAAAGAGCTTCAAAGACCTTAAAGATCACTTACCACTTAAACAACCTGGGATATTCAAGGCTTCCTCGCACATCACCTGAAGAAGCCTTGCATCATCTGAATCAGTCAACTACCTTATAGACTACTTGAAAGAACCTCTCCTTCATCCCTCACCATCTTGAGGAGCCCTACCTACTTTAAACACCTGAACAAATCTCATACTTCTAAGGAGCCTCAGTTAATAACAGTCTGTAAGAGCCTCACACATCACTTGAAAATCTCACATATCTCACTCTATTATTGGAAAATGTTTGAGTTTCATGATTAATGGATGAAATTAAGCCTGTAACCATCTGAGGATCAACCATTTTCATTTCATTATACTGGTATTCAGATTTCCTGACATGATTCTTTTTAATATGAATTTCACATGAGTTTCATTATCATTATTCTTCTTGTACCAGATCTCTTAAAGATCAAATTTAAGATTCTTTAATCAACATATTTTGTTACAAGTAAACTACTCAGTTTTAGTTGGCTAAGAGGTATGGTGTACCTTTAATATGAAAAACAATGCAGTCTAGTGTAAATATTTGTCTTAACTTGCAAAACAAATGACTTCTCATGACAGTTGATCATAGGATTTATCTCTCACATACAAATGGCAGACAAAATCTAATTGGAGACAAAATCTAATCTACTTTATACATCATCTCAAGGAAACATTTGTCTCATATATTTGCTGTGGAAGTCTCACTTACATCAGTTGAAAGCATCATGTTGTACCACACCAACTGTAGGAGCTTCACCTACCTTATACACCACTCTGGAAGACCTCACCTTCTATGTCACACTCCACCTGGGTGATGGTATTAGATTCAGGCTCAGTAATGTAATTTCCAGAGGCAAACACTTGCAGGTTGTAGGGCAGGTCAGCAAAAGATATAGCAGGTGGCGAGCTGTCAGTTCTGCAAATAAACCAGGCCATGAAAGAATTGAACTGAAATATCCTTACTAGGTTTGTGATTGTTATAAAGATCACTAGGTTTGAGATTGTTATAAAGATCAGATTGCTCACACAGCCTGGTCAAGAAAAAATTCCTTGACTTTTTCATTTAACAAATACTCTTTCCTGATGTGCTTACGGATAGAATAGTAATTCTACAATACAAGGATTTACATGAAATACACAGAAGTCAAATAACACTTCAAAGATCACCAGAAAAATGTACAAAAGTTGATGATAAAGCTGAAAGCCACAAAAAAAAAAGCATTAAAAAAATCAATTGCTTTCAAGCAACTGCAAACACAACACAAACAAAAAACAAAAATCCTACACACAATTCCACCTCAAAATGCTTGGCACTCAATTCCAGTAAAGCACTACACCCTTCCCCCTCAAATGACTCCACAACTAACCTTCAACACCCCAAATAAAGATAAAAATCTTACAATTGCTTCACACGTCAACATTATGTATGACAGTCACAGCTGATGTAAACAAATGAATACTATAATTTGTTTGTTCCTGGCACTATCTCACTTATGTTGGAAATGGCAAATACACACACACACGGATATATATTAATTTTATTTATTATACTTTGTCACTGTCTCCCGTGTTAGTGAGGTAGTGCAGTGAAACAGACGAAAGAATGGCCTAACCCACCCACATACACATGTATATACATAAACGCCCACACACGCACATATACATACCTATGCATCTCAACGTATATATACTTATACATACACAGACGTAAACATATATACACATGTACACATTCATACTTGCTGTCTTCATCCATTTCGCCGCCACCCCACCACACTTGAAATTGCACCCCCTCCCCCGGCGCGAGCGCAAGGTAGCCCTAGGAAGAGACAACAAAGGCCACATTCGTTCACAGTCTCATTGGCAGTAGTACCGTCAAAGAACGCACTTCAAAAGTGTACATCACTTTCATGCTACTGGAAGTAGCATAGTCTTGAAACTGTATTAAAATATCCTTATCCATACACTGTATATAGGTTGAATCTTCTCTTTTATTCTTCCAAATATGACATCGTTTTTGGAGTGGCTTTAGCAGAATGAATGGCTTTAGGATGGGGGTAATTTGTAACATCAAAACCTGAATCTTTTTCTTTCTCAGTTTTCACTAACCTTGAATCGACCAGTCTTGATTCATATCGTTCATTTGTCCTCCCGCTATGCTTGACTTTATGACTGTTGTCGGTGGTTGAACAAATCATTTGCTGCTTCTTTGCCTTTTTGTTTTTTTACGTGTCTTTATTTACCTATCTGCCCTATGTCTTTATTCACGTATGTCTTACCATAGTCTGCAAAAAGTATGCCACAGGGACGGATGCTATCGAGGTTATTCACAAACATCAGAATGTTTTGGTCCATGAGCACTGCCTCAAGTTAGTCTGAATACTCTCCTCTTTTCCAGACCCGTTATTCCCTTCCACTATTTTAGTAAGTACTTTCTGTTGTGCGACCGGCACATTGCAGCCAAATACATGATATACACTGCTCGTTCGTTCAGTGGCAGTTTCTACTTCCTTAAGATATTCTAACAGTCGTGTAAGACAAGACCTTTATCTAAACTATTAGTGATTACGTAGTATATTGAAGTTATCATAAATTTCAGACAGGCAGCGCTGGAGCTAGATGGTTCAGTACGTCCTCTTTCCTTGATATTTATGAGACAAACAGAGGAAGAGCGTGTTACTGCTGGCATCTCTCCCTGCAAGATATTTCATTTTCATTTCATCTTCAATTTTGTCTTCTGCGTTTTCCTCATTGAAATCCAGACAGCAAATGTGGAAACTGTAACGACCTGATGCCGTTATAATTGCTCATGGTCACATTTACCACTGGGTGCTCTCCCTCTACTTACACCATATACTTTACAAGCCTGCCAGGTACACCACTTACCTTTCAGGGCTTAATTCCTGAAAGGTGGGTGGTGTGGTTAGCATAATGACGGAAGCTTGTGTGCACTCACACAGCGTAAACTGTAAGAAGAGTCACGCTCACTGGCCAGTAACCGCTTGTGTAGTGCCTAGTGGGTTCATGATGGAGTGGTGTGTGTGTGTGTGTTTGAAGGGGCGGGGAGGTGGGGCTAGCCAAGGTGGTCGGTGTAATAATGACGAAGCAAAACTATCAACTCTCAACGTTAAACTCCCACGGTTTTGGCTGACTGCCTTTTTTGTAACGTTATTTTCCCTTTATCAAAACTATACTAGCTCAGTCTTTTGAAGATGAACCGTATGAACGTTAGTCGAGGCTTTACTTTGCTGAATGCTTGCATCTTTGTCATAGCAGTATCAAAGTAGTTGTGATGTTGGTTCTATTTTGTAACATAATAGGACACCATATCAAGTATAGGTGAATTTTAAATGTCTTCTGCGAACTGTCTGGTCAGAAGTGACGACTATAAATGAGTATCGGGAAAAAAATCAACAATGCCATGCGAAATGTGCAGAATTGGAAATACTCAAAAATACACGTGAGATTTTTAAATAGCCACAGTCATTGAACACCACATCATAGACATTTAAAACCTAAATGTGAAATTTTTATGCTTGATTGATCATGACATTAAAGTCAGTTGTTTGTTCGGTCGTCATTTACTACGTACTGTATCTTACCCGTCGTAAGTATTAGGCATATAATCTACCAAACAAGGAAAGATATTCTCTTGAGAAGTGTTTGAGTGATATCATGACTCAACCCCCGTGGTCAACTGCACGACAACATCTGGTCAGACTTATATATGTAGCTGCCATTATGGCTCTTGAATATGTTTCTGATGGAATATGCCTAAGAATGTGATCAATAATCGACTTTTCACCTTCTCTAGCTACCGTAACCAAAGTTTACCAAGATACATGAAGTCTTTAACATTAATATGAACTACTTTGCTGTTGAACAGAGAGAAATATGACTGACTAGTATAAAATGTAGATGAAAATCTCAGACGTACTGTATTGCATCAGAGGTGGAGAAAGTGGAATTAGTTCCTCCCATGACTCTTGGCCTTACTGGTACAAGTGCAAGCAGCTGGGAAAAGGACAACTGGTCATCGAGATTTATTATTCAAGGCGATTGTTTGGAGAAACTACATTATAGAAAAATCAACCAGAGCAGTTATTCATGGTGAGATATATGTGGATACAGCTGTATTCAGATTAAATATTAACTGGATTCTAAGTCATTTATAAAAAATAGAATCGTTTAATGGTGGTTCTGATTATTTTGATACTTGTTTATAAAGTAGCCTTTAATAACATTGCATTACATTTAGGTAGTTTCATGACTATCTTAATAATGTGGTAGATATTAAATGTTACTTCAGGCCGTATATGAAATGAAGCAAGCTGTAGGTACTAAGCTGATATTGAAGCAAAAGGTCAAAAGTGATGAGGAATAGATTCTTAACAAAGCGTGTAAGTCGATGCGTATTTTCATTTGAATTAAAGCCTACAGGTCGTATTTAACCAATGCAAATTCTAAAGCCATATATTACTGACTTCATGTATGCTGTGGTCAGTATTTCACAAAATCATGAAATAATCTAACTCGTACATTTTTTAGCTTCAAAACAATTACCTAACCAGAATAACGAAGTTTCTGTAATATTACGTTAACCACTTATGTGTTAAATTATTTTTAAGCATAGTGTTAACCGTTCTCTGGAGGTAGAATTATTAGGTGACACACCTCAGGTGATAATGATGATGATGATGATAATAATAATAATAATAATAATAATAATAATAATAATAATGATAGTAATAATGTAAAAAGATGATGAAATTATAGTGAGAGTGTAGAGAGTAGTGGGCTGACTCCCCCATTCAGGGTCGTTCACCGTCCACGGCGACTGATACTTTCCCATGGCTTTAATGTGTTTATAATTATCAATAAACCAATCTAGGAGCTGCAGGATCCTTTAGATGTTTTTAAAGGGATATGGCATACCATTAGCCACATGAAAAGGTAAACAAGTAGATCCGAGCGCTTTTCTGAGTATTCATATCTAAAGATAC
>JAUTXX010007474.1:0-10024 GCA_032273605.1 Panulirus laevicauda
ACTTGGACGAAGTAGACGTATTTTTTCATGCAGTAAGGGTTCCGTAGTCCACAGCAAATATATATACTCCCTAAGCAGTACTTAACAATGCAATTACTGTTTGGATTGTTTGATTGAGTTATGTAATCCTTTGTAGCTTCTCGAAATCTGTTTAATGACTTTGGACTTTTTACACATATATTAGGAAAGTATATGTGTATGAGAAAAAGGCATAAATGGCCTCGCACGATGACAATATTGAATGAGAGTATTGTCATACCTTTTTGGTTCACCATATAGCTTCGGTTTCTGCTCTAGTAGATATGTTAGATGTATTTCGATGATTCCTCTTCCTGTTGACATTTTGGAAACATATTTCAGAAGATAAGATGTTCTGTTTTACGTTCGTTCTTGGGAAGCTTAGTGGAGGGTAAGAAAGGCAAAAACATGATTTATTTTCCCTCACTGATGTGTGTGTGTGTGTGTGTGTAACAGTGTGGGCGCGTCGTAGTGTGGTTTGTGAGGTGTGGTGGATTTACGAGGGTGGTGTGGATGATGGTGGGATCGGGGAGCTGCCAGGGGATGAATTACGGGATGATGTGTGTAATGGCTGTGTGGTGATGGTGGCAGAGTCGATAATGTCCAAGGCGGATGGGCAAAAGGCTGGTTTGGTGTTGACTTGTGGCCCAATTGTGGGAAGGATACGTGTCATGGTGGAGGATCAGGTGACCCAGATTTTAGGTTAGGCATGTTTCGTAAGGTCACCACCGCTGGAGGCGCTGACCTCCCAACCTTGTCTCAGGCCATTTAACAAAGGCTACTACCTTCATAATCATTTTCCTTTCATTGCTTGCCTCTCTCAGGCTCCGAAAGTAAACGAGATTCCATCATTTTTGTAAACCTTAATCCCCGTGTGTCTCCAGACGATTTTAAGGGTATTATATTCTTTTCTCGCATATTTTCTTAAACTTTCTGCCGCATTTTTTTTTTAAAGCTGCCGTCTGTGAAGGGACGGTAAGAGTGGCCAGGAGGTGGATGGCACTGAAGTAAACTCTTAAGATGGTCAGGTATTATAGTAGATCGTACGACATTTTCCGTCGGTAGTACTCCTGGTAGATGGAAGACTCTGATCCATGTAAGATGAGATGTTTTTTTGCTATAGTCTCAGTCATGGTTGACCCAGGACATACCTTATTTCTTCCACGTCAGGTGTGTTGGGTGATTCATCAGCTGATCTGACTTGTCCTTTGTTATGCCACCCGTATTTCCCGTGGTCCTCCTACCCCTTTTTTTTTCTTAGTCTCGTGTTTAACCACCTGTCTCTTTGTTTGATTTCCTTTCTCGTGTTTAGCTTGTGGCTCGCGTTGTTTGGCGGCGGCGGCGGCAGCAACGGTGAGGGGTGGTGGCGGCACGGAGCGAGGGGAGCCTTGGGTATGGGGCATCGCAGGCAGCTCGCTCAGTCACCCTCTGGCCGCCGGCTGGTTGACACTTGTCCTGGCACCCGCCTCAACTTCTCGTACTGCCTTCTGCATACCCCCCTGGTCTCTCGCGCGGAGATGGTAGCCACCGTACTGGGTTCTGTGAGATTATAGTGAGTCGCTGGTGATAATGAAGCGACAATATGCAGTTCCGAATATCGTCAGAAATTTAAAAAGAGCGTAGTGTGACTATTGTGGTTGTAATGCTTATAAAACAACACTTTGGCGATTCTTAAGCAAAGGCAAGTTCAGAAGAACAGCCAGTGTTCAAGCGTGGCGCGGTATTCAGTGAACAGTGTTCAAATTGCTCGCGGGAACTGTTTTATACCTTGACCACTGAGAAAGTGTGAGTGAACAACGTGCTTTTGAATGAACGGACCATCCGAATATGTTGTTACCTGGAAAATATTTTCGTAGCTGTGCTTCCCGTAAGTGAGGTGTGACAGTGAATTCTTTCCAACTAAACTGAATGTTGTTTTAAAGTTCATGGCAAGAATGGAAGTGTGATGGTCCGATACCGTGAGGGCGGTGCCCACTGATGTTTTGCAAAAACTTGAACTTACGTTTAGTAAGACAATTTGCTCTTTTTATCACAATTAGCCAATTATTAACTGATATTCTTGCAGGTGTGGTAATTGCAGCATCTGCTAGATAAGATATGGTGTCAGAGACGTGGTGTATTGCATCTTATTTGACTTTGACTTTCTGTATCGTGAGAGAAAAATAAAAATATGTATATAATACTAGTTAGTTGTGTGGGAGGAGTAGAGTTGTTGATGCAAGATGCGTGTGTGCGAGTGTTGGTTTGTGCACCAGGATCGGTATGTGAGGACGGGTGAACCAACGTTTGGCCCAACGGTCTTGAGGGTGTAGGGGCACCGCGTTGGAGGTGGTGCATAAAGGTATGGAATGTGGATCTGAGTGTACGAGTCTGTAGAGAGCATGTGTATATACTGCAGGCAGGATGTGTAGGAAGTAGTCGTAGCGTTTGGAGTGGAGGAAAGAGTCGTTGCATGTGGAAGTAGGCATGTGCGTGTTTATTACACAAAGGTGTGGGGTAAAGCTCGGTGTGTGTGTGTGTGTGTGTGGGGTGTGTAGACCAGCTCGGTAGCCGCGGGGACACTGTTTTGCCGGCGTCTGGGGGGAACAAGTGTGTGGGCGAGGTGAACAAAAACCTGGGCCAAGGTTAACGTTACATACTGATGCTTCTGGCTGGAATACGCGTCTCGCTGTCAGTGGTCGTTCGCGGGTTCTCACGGCTGACTCACCAGCTGCTTGTGTCGACTGTAAATGCTTGTGGAACACGTGTGTGGCGGAGGGAGGCTCGGTCGGGTGTGAACTAAGTGAGGTCACGGGTTATTATATATCAACTTCAGCCTCGATTACGGGAGTTGAGTGACCTTATGTGCTAATTTGTTTCGTTACAGTGACATTCTTTTGTTTGCTTTGCTACGCTTTTAATGAATATTTTTTGTTGTTGTTGTATGTGGCACAGTGATTGTATTTTGGACTTGGTGCTTAGTCTGGTAAATGAGAGCAATATGTGCACCTTTGACGGTACATATTGACGGTAAAACACTCGACCAAATACTTCTTCAGTGTTTCCTTGTTGCGGGTCGTGATGGTCGGGGCAGTTGCGCATGACAACAGATGGCCTTCGCGAGCGCCTCTACAGCGCCGCCACTCACTCACACGCCCGTGTGTGTACTCGTGGGCAGCATGTCAGGTCTTGTGAAGCGTCAGCTCATATGCAGCATATCAGGATGTAGCAGGTTGTACCGAGAAGTGGCATTCATTACTGTACACCTGAATGTCATGTAACTTTTAACAACAAAGCAATGACAGTCTAGTGAAATGTTGAATATAGGGAAGAGTATCTCAAATACCTGCTTCAGCCAGACTGTTATATGTGTCATTGGCTGTATTCAAAAGTATTTTCTTTTAGCAAATGATTGATTTGTAAGACCAGGACTGACTCTCTCTCTCTCTCTCTCTCTCTCTCTCTCTCTCTCTCTATCTATCTATCTATCTATCTATCTATCTATCTATCTGTGAGTGGTTTTGGGGTGATTATAAATACAAGAGAATAAATACATGTCAGTGGAACCCCACGGCAACCTCTCAGCTCATGGGGTCTGCTGTGCACAGTAAACTCGCTGTTCTTACTGCAGGAATCGAAATCCGGGCCCGTTCGTTGTTCCATGTGCTCTGTGCCCTCGACTGTACCTTAAAGTAAGAATTGTGGCTCGTGATTGAGTCAGCGATTGTCACTGCATCGTTTCGTAAGTCCAATTTCCTTATCAGGTCACATGTCATTACTGGTATCTGCTGTGATCACGTTCAATATGTATATTTCGCACCATTGTGATTGATTTCCTTAGATATGGTTGACCCTTTTGTGGAGGTCGTGACTCGACGCAGTCATGAGCACTGTCTGCTAAAAAGGCTAGCGTGATAGAAAGCCATTTTTGTTCAGACTTTTATATTCCGTAAAGAGCCGTTGATGACGGCGTTTAAAGTATACGACATGCGACACTTGCCCTCAGTTAACAAAACGTTCCTCGGGAAAATTGGATGTCTTCCGCGGACATGCGTGCCTTTGTGGTGTATTATATGTCTTTGGACAAGTCGCTCTTTTTTGAATGCCGTGTGTTTAGTATGGGAACACTATACCGTGTGTCAGGGACCAAGTTAAGTGGCATGAGTGGTTTGATGTCATCCGGGGAGACGACGGTGTCAAGTGACTTTAATAAAGACTCCTTTTAAAGTTTCTGCCGTGCTGTTATAAATTGTTTGGATAGGATGGTGCGGGTGAGCACCACTCCTCCCTCGCCAGCATGTACAAAAGAGGAAAGAAAACGGGGTTTTTCTGTGTGATGAAAACAGGTAGGGACAGTAGAAGGGAACGGCTCACTCACTCTGCCAGTGGGAGAGATGGAAGTGCTGCCATAGTTATCCAGCCCAATGGTGATAGAGAAGAATGTTAGAATAAACAGTTCGGCATTACTTTGCAAACTGAATTGTTCATCATACTCATCACTTTCGAGCTTACAGATATCAGAACTACTAAGTAATTGTGACGCTGTATCCCTCAATCCTTGCGCTAAATACTCTTGAGATCAGAATGTAACATGCCTGCAGCCAGATATATAGATATGCGAGCATTATTGGTCAAGTGATTCATATATTGTCACAGGTTCCCTCACTTAAGCCTCCTGGAGTACGATGAAGCCAAACACTGGCTGGAGCACCCCGATGAAGCCAAACACTGGCTGGAGCACCACGATGAAGCCAAACGCTGGGTTGTCAGTTCGAAGTCTTAAGACTGTAATTAGGAAGCAATTGACAGAGCAAATAGACGGGTGCAAGTTGGTATTTTTCATCACACCGAAACGTGTCCAGTGAAACGTGCATATGGAGGGAGTTACAATTATCCCCAGACTACAAGATGCCGTCATGGCTAGGCTGTAGATGCTATTAGCGCTTTGACACATCTGGAGGTGTTAATAGCATGAATTGTGAAATTTGTAGACGGAGATTTGAACGCACAGTAGAACAGTGTCGTAGGCTGTGAAAAGAAATTAGATCTTTTAGGGCTAAGCCCAGACAAACCTGTAATAAATGGTACACCTTGGGAATGATAACCGAGGATATATTCCTCCTGCTTTTTATATCCAGTTGAGGAATTTCTTTTATCAAAGATTAAGTTTATGTAACGAACCAGGTTTGTCACGAATTATGTAATGATTATGTGCCCGATGGTGTCTGACAAAGACCCTTTGTGACCCCCGAGTGGCTCTTTTGCGCTTCCGCTCACAGGATGAGCATGGGGTGCAATGTAAACTAGCCTTTATTAGTGGCATTGATCAGTCAGGGGAACAGCCTCAGTTTCCGGTTTAGGGAGCCAGTAATCCGCTGTTCTTACTCTCCTCCGTCAGACGCACAAGTTAGAGGGTCTCAGTTATCAGTGTTGTGCTTGAGGACTCTACATCACTATATGATACACTTAATGAAGAGTAAGTTGTGCAGTATCAGGTAATTTTTTCTGTTTTTTTATTTTACAATTAATCATATAAAGTTCACCACGTTCATGTTGCACACAACACCAACAGTATTGGCAAATTGCGTGCGCGTGTAGCAGGAAGGATATCCCGGCATCCGATGTTGTGGTGCGTGACGCCTTGCCTGGAGAATGAGCCTCCTTCCCCTGGGGGCAGGGAGGGAGGTGCCTCTCGCTGTTCTACCGGTAAAAACTGCCGACCAAGGTAACCCGAGCCTCCAGTACACGTCACCCAGTAGCCCAGTTCACAGAGGTGGAAGGAGGCAACACTTGACGGTACATTCTTTGTAATGGGTAGTTTTTGCTGGATTCTTCTTACTCCGTGAAGAATGCCACATATTGCTCCAATGAACGTAAAGTGAAATGTTTATTCGTGTCTTCCGTTATATTTAAATGAAAAAAAAGAAAAACCTTTGTTTATGTAACGTTTTATTATGCTGGCGTATCATGTATAGGTCAAAATGCATTACGGTATGTTTTTAAAGTCGGGGAAAATGCGTAGCCTAGCTGAAGGCCACCGTGTCTTGTTGGTTCACTGGTAGCGGCAGTGCCTGTGGTCAAGGCCGAGCCTGGGGACGCCTACAAGTGACGACAACCCCCTCGCACCTTGCCTCATTGTTTGGGCCCTCCTCCTCTCCCGGTGCAGCGTGTGAATAAGTGACACTGAGGGAAGAGACGAGTGGGCGGCCAGACTTGCCCGGCTGACGTTAATGAAGGCCGCGCCGAGTCTGCGCTGTTGTGATAACACTGGTCGGGTATTCTTGGAACACTGGCACACGCTTCTTTTGTTACTCCGTAGTCGGGAATGTTGGACGCCTCTTGAAGGCTGAGATGCCACTTGAATCCTCATGATCAAGTTAGTTTGACTAATGACGTGGAACAGGCATCTGGGACGGAGCCAGCTCCCCTCCTCCCCTCCCCACACCAGAGGTATTTGACCCTGAGCCCAACATACATGCTAACGGATATTTTTAAATAATTCCACTTGTAGAGGAAGGTCGTGGAGGAGATGTTGGTGCGACTGGGCAAGGGGTACACGTATAGTCTAATCGCACTCAGGAAGAGAGTCGCCTTTATATAGGTGACGAACAGAGTTTTCACAGGACGGATTCTGTGTATGACAGTGGCCTGTGTCTGGCTGAGACCTAGCGAATCCAATAAACAGAAGGTATCCCCCACAAGACATGGATGTGTTGGTGTCAGCGACCAGTCTGGCTGGATTCCTGGAACAAATGGCAAGGACTGGTGGCTTAGCACTAATTGATAATCATACCCACACCTCAGGAACTAGTGTACTTTAACCCATCGGATAGCATAGACACTCGCATAAACAAACACAGACACAAGATACTGGACGCGTCATCACGGAGTTTAATAGAACGCTGAGGTGAAGATTGTTGATGGTAGGATATTTTGCTGGGTCATATTTCATTTGATGGTTTAATTAAAAGTACCGTGAAAGCTTATAGCTAGCCGTAAAAGTTAAAGGAATCAGACAGACCACCGGAAAAAGAAAAGAAAACGAGGACAGTGTAGGTAGCCAAGGTGCAGTACTATTTATATTAAATTAAAGATCTCAACCTTGTAACTTTAATAGAAAGAGCGTTTTTGCAGTATCAGATCCCCGCAATAAGAATAGGATCGCGTGTGACGCTTATATCCCATAAAAGCTGCAGACTACAGCTCGCATACCGAATTAGTATTAAAGCTCTTCGTAGATATTATTAATGGTAACACGTGACCCACTTCTGGGGCTATTACTCAGCCTGTCATAATATACGCCGTCATGGCGGGACTCATGGTAGGTGGTGAACGGAGCCTGTGGCTGGGGGAGGGCTGAGGCAGCCTTGGTATGATTTGTTTAGCCAGTTTCTCTAGATCCTGTATTGGTGATGAGTAGCTTGGGTGACGAAGGCAAACGATGATGTCCACGATAGAAAGGAGGTTGGGACTGTGGTAGCTAGGATGGCTCGTGTGGGCAAGCCTCGCTCGCGGGTAATAATGAAGGACCAGCATATGGAAACACTCCCCGTTTGGTATGTGAGCTGCAACATTTAACCATCTTGAACATATTAATATGTTAAGATATTTATGGCATACTTGAGTCTCCCATGTTATGCAGAGTTTGGATTAAAGCACCAGCTAAATACTGTAACACACGTATATGTAAATATTCATATCGTGGATTAGATTAATATGCCAACTATGAAATACAGAGAATCTCAAGTCATGTTAGTGTGTTAGGACGCGAGCAGATGCTATGCCAACAGTTACCTCAGTGTTGTTTGGGTTTAGATTCAATATCGCTCGTGTGCTTGCTATCATTCTTTACCTGTGGGAAGTGTTTTCATTTTTTGTAACCTTCCAGTATTTGATGTGTGAAAAATGATTAACTCTGTTATATAGATATTACGTGTGAGAAAATATTGTTCATTTTCATATTATAGATTGTCAAATTATGAAATTTTAATCTACACATATGAATTTTTCAACCGCTGTGTACTGTTTTTGTGACTGAACGATTATAGTCTGTAGGAGGAAATTAAGAGGGATACGAATAAGAAAGTTTAATGAAGACTGTTCTCGAGTCGTGAAGAGCATCGTACCCAAGTTTCCCCTTACATGCCCTGGCTAATTAAATTTAAAGATAGATATTCGTGCGGTGAGTTGATAAGACAAGGAGACCAGTTTTAGTTATGGGTAGCTTTGGGTTGATCAATTGGTAGGGCGATGAGGAGGAGGAGGAGGAGAAGGAGTTTTCAGTACGTTGGGTGTGTATGTTCCTGGTACGGCGGGGCTTTGTGGATCCCTGTAAACGACAGATTTTGAAACCTTTCATTTAAGTGGTGTGGCACACCCAGTATGGAATATTAAGGGTTCGTGTCAGTATATGAGATGCAAATGAGATGCACAGGCTCAGTCATTTCGGGGTATGAAGGATTGTATCAGTAGGTTGAGGTGTTAAAGACTCTGCCAGCGTGTGGGATGTTAAAGAGTTCCGTCACTGTCTAGGGTGCTGTGGTTGTGCCAGCGTGTGGGTTGTTAAAGCGTTCCGTCACTGTGTGGGATGCTGTGGCTGTGCTCGTAGCCTGAGAGAAGTGTTTTGCCAACGTGTGGGGTGTTGAAGGTTGTCAGTATGTGGGGTATGAGGTCAGTCTACGGTGTAGGGTGTTGGGAGCTGTATCTGATCGTGGAATGTTGGTTTGATGTCAGTGTGCGGGATTTTAGGTTTCTGGTCAGTGTAAGTTAAGGTTAGAGTTTGGGTATTAGAGGTTCTGAGAGTTTGTTGGATGTTGGGGCTCTCTTTTAGTGAAGCAGAGATTTGTCATTTGTTAGTGTGAAGAGTTGCTGTATGTTCTGTTGTCAGCGTGGAGTGTATTTGGGCTATGTCAGTGTGATGTTGAATTTTGTTATTGTGTGGGGGTATTCAGATTTTTAGATTTTTTAGTGTACAAGATGTTTTCGGTTGAGTCAAGGATCGGGTGTTGTGAGATCACTGTATGATGTTGTGTTAATGTGATGTGAGGATTTCACTGCAGAATGCTGGAGATATTTTTGGATTGTGTGAATTTAAATATGGATAGTGTTAGTTTGAAAATGCGACAGTAGAGGGGTTAGCTTGGCATAGTAACAGCAGCAGGGACCGGCTTTCGGCGTGTAGCAAGGTTAAGAAAAACGTTATCAGTGTTTACGGGGTAAGAATCTTTAGAAAACGGATGGTCGGGTTGATGCTTTACGTGTATATTTGAGTTGCTAAGAATGGAGAGGCCAGCTACAGTGCTGTAGTGGAGGCACGAGCCATATCTGTAGTAGTGTGGATGTACCAGCGTAGCACCAGCCACGGTCTGTTAGATGATCGTCTGTTTGATGGTGGCACATGGGGAAGACAGAGAACAGAAAACGCGATGGTCTGCGTTGAGATCATCTGCTGGAGGTCAAAGCTTGGTTTATACTTTTATCTTAACGTATACCTCACCATGGCTTCCAAACTCTCTTCCCCCCCTGCACTTTTCAGTTTCGCACCAAGCAATCCCGTATAGTGTAGGATGGAGGTATCTCCCAGTATGGTATAGATGGAGGTACCAATCGGTATGGTGTATGATGGCGGTGCCACCCAGTATGATGTAGGATGGAGATGCCACCCAGTCTGGAGAAGGATGGAGGTGCCACCAGTATGATGTAGGACGGAGGCGCCTATCAGCTGTGGTGGCGTGAGGGGGAGGCTTTGTCCCCCCCCCCCCCCCCCCCTGTGCGACCTTCACTCATCGTTATGGTAATGGACTAAATCAAGGGAGAACTTGGGGTGGAGGTTAAACTCTGGTGGTTTATTAGCTCACTTATCGCCACGCCCGGGCCGTAGCTTACCCCAACATTATAGCAGTTACACAGCTCTTCCTTCCCCTGGCCGAGCTTAGGGTACCAACGGACGTGTTTCGCTGCTGACGACGTGTTGTTATGGTGAAGTGTCTTCTCTTCTTGGGGTGCATCGCGTCCTTAGTCTATGGCG
>JAUTXX010007485.1:0-10024 GCA_032273605.1 Panulirus laevicauda
GTGTATGTGGGTGGGTTGGGCCATTCTTTCGTCTGTTTCCTTGCGCTACCTCGCTGACGCGGGAGACAGCGATAAAGCAAAATAATAAGTAAATAAATAACTTTTAAGTATATATGTACGTGCAAGCATTGGTGGCAGATTCGAGTGAGAAATTGCAGAAGTTGGTGACTGAATTTGGAAAGGTGTATGAAAGGAGGAAGTTGAGAGTAAATGTGAATAAAAGCAAGGTTATTTGGTTTAGCAGAGTTGAGGGACAGGTTAAATGGGGTGTGAGTTTGAATGAAGAAAATTTTGAGGCAGTGAAGTGACTTAGATACCTGGGAGTGGACATAGCAGTGAATGAAACCATGGAAGCGGAAGTGAGTCATAGAATGGGTGTGTGGACGAAGGGTCATGGAATACTGAAGAATGTATGGAAAGAAAAATCTTTATCTGGGTGGGCAAAAATGTTTATCATTACACTATATATGGATGTGAGGTATGAGCTATCAATAAGACTGTGTAGAGGAGGATGGATATGTTGGAAATTGACTGTGTGAGGACAATATGTGATGTGAGGTGTTTTGATTAAGTAATGAAAGGGTAAGAGGCACAGGTGTGGTAATAGAATGTGTGGTTGAGAAAGCTGAAGAGATTGTGCTGAAATACTTTCAACTCATGGAGAGAATGAGTGAGGAAATCTTAAAAAAGAGGATGTAAGTGTCAGAAGTGGATGGAACAAGGAGAAAGGGGAGACCAAATCGGAGATGGAAGGATGGAATGATAAAGATTTTGAGCAATCAGGGCCTGAACTTGCACGAGGGTGAAGGGATGTATAGCTAGAATTAAGTAGAATGATGTGGTGGCCGGGGGTCGCCTTGCCATCAGTGGACTGAACTAGGACATATGAAGCATCTGGGGTATATCATGGAAAGGTCTGTGGGGTCTGATTGTGGATAGGGAGCTGTGGCTTTGATGCATTGTACATGATAGCTGGAGAATGGGTGTGAGTGGGTATGGCCTTTTTTGTCTGTTTCTGATGCTGCCTCACTAATGAGGGAAATGGCGATCAAGCTTGACAAGAAATATGTAATTTATGTGTTTTGTTAGATGATTATTGTATTCCTCACCAGTTTCCTTGTTTCAGGCAATACAAGATGTGTATGATGTGGCCAGTGTCAAACCCCTTGATTTATTAATCTTGTTGATCCTACATGATGCTGCACCCTCTCAGCGGCGTCCCATTGAAAGCATCTTCCGGAATAAGATTCGAACTGGATTGTTTTCTGATACAATTCTTGAAAAAATTTTCACAAACCATGGCACTGTATGTATATTTCAGATTTACTTCATTTTGATATGTATTTCATATCATTATATACTTATCTCAGGTGGCTAAGACAAGCAGTGCAACTTTGATCATGTTTTATGAACTTGTATTCAAAGGATTAAAGAAACAGGTAGATAATGTATTTGATTGAAAAAGGTTTATTCATCATGTGCTCCTGTTCCTACCTCACTAATGCAGGGAATGGCAGATGAGTAGGAAAAAAAAAGAAAGAATTATAAAAGAAATATTTTCCTGCATGTTCAGTATTTCTTTCAGTAGAACCTGAGTTGATGTAAGAACCCTTACCAAACCCTCTCATAGGCCTCACATCATACCTAGTAGCTATGGTATTCTATCTTCCTCAGTACATTGCAGATATACTCTTATATACCTTGTCCTCAGTGAACCTATATTAAAGGTAATTCTGGAATCACAGTATTTACTGTTGACACCCTCTTGCAATGCAGACCAACCTTCACTTTGAGCCACTCTCTCTCTTTTCTTCCTACTAGTACACATGCCTTACACTCTTGATGATACCTTCTCATTGCTCCTAGCAGCTTTCCTTCCACGCCATATATTTGTAAGACTTTTCACCCTATCATATGCTTTCTCCATATTCATAGATTCCATGTACAAAGCCTTCTGTATCTCAAAGTATTTGTCACGCACATCCTTTAAAGCAAACATCTGATCTGATCCACACACTCTCTACCTCTTGAAACCACATTGTTCCTCCTTAGTCTGTTGATCCTGTCAGTCTGTTCATCTGTATATGTTTTCATCCTCTCATTCTTTACTCTCCTATACACCTTACCAAGTACACTCATCAAACTTTTATTTTGTAGCTTGAACACTCACCTTTATCCTCCTTGCCCTTATACAGTAGCACTGTTCAAGCACTCTGCCAATCCTCAGGCACCTAACAATGATCCATACATACTTTGAAAATTCTAACTAACCAATCAGCAACACAGTTATTCCCATTCTTAAGAAATTCAGCTGCATTACCATCCACTCCAGCTGTCTTGTCACATTTCATCATACGCATAGATTTCATCACCTCTTTTCTTTTACCAAACCGCTTTGTGTAACTTTCTCACTTTATATACCACCCCATCCCAAACAATCTACAATTGCCACCATATCATGAAACACATTCAGTGTTCCTTCAAAATATTCACTCCACATCGTTCTCACTTCATCACTACGGTTACCACTTCTCCATTTGCCCCCATACTGATGGTCCCATGTGTTCCCTTGTTTTTCACATGATATTAACCTCTTTCTATAGCATCTTGTTCCCTCTGAAGTTTACTCTTTTTTGTCCCAACTCTCATTTGCCATCTTTTTCAATTATAGAACTATTTTTTTGAAAACTCAATACTTGATGTCAGGCTGTTAAGAAACCCATTCAGACCAATACTGCTTCTTGTGAAGATTAAGCTCAAGTTTTACTCATTCATCTTTTCAGTGACTCTAGCATGTTTCATTTGTTTGAAGGGGAATTACTTGTAAGGTTCTGATTTAGAATTGTAGTCATTACTTTGAGTATGAAGGTAGCTCCTCACATATGCTACCCCTTTCCTCAGCCTTCTTGAGAGAGCCAGCCTCTTTGTTATGAAACTGATGTGATTTTGATGCCCAAGGAGGCCAAGCCTTATCATGCATTGGCCAAGATCCTGCTGAGGATGTCATGGTTTGTAGAAATAAAACAGCATCAGTCTTCTCACTGAAGGTCACATACCCTCAGGGATGTGTATCACTTGCAAAGTGAGTTGTTTTGTAATGGTAGAGTTCTTGTAAAGTATATAGAATTGCTGAAGATGAATTAGCATGAATAAAGACATTTGGTCAGGTAAAGTGCCTGAGAAATGGTAGAATGCGTGTATGGTGTCCTAATGTGAAAACAAGGTGGATGAAAGTAAGCAGTAGTTGGTAGACAGCCACTGACCAGGGAGGTGTTACCTGCCTGGGCACGTGAGGGGTTAGTGATGGCTACATAGTAAGCCAGCGCTTCAGTTGTTGTCAAACTGCACTCCTCTGACCTTGGTGGCTGTCTTTTCTTTCTACCTTACCCACATGTGGACTGCTGGCTTTCTGTCCATAAGCATATACTCTCTCGTTTCACACAGCACTTGACAACACTTATCTGAGAAAACTCATTCTTTGTAATTCTAGCTTTTACCTATGGTGAGTGCTATGGATTAGCCCTGCCTTTTAGCAAAGTTCTTGGGTAAATAGATAGAAGTAGTAGGTAGGAACATTAGACAAGAGCATTGGGTAGAAGTTGGTAGGAATATTGGGTGAGAACATTAGGTAAGAGTAATAGGTAAGGGCCTCAGAAAACACTGCACTAAAGTTGCCCTCTGCCAGTGGTCTGTTAAGGATGAGGCAGTTAAGACTAAAATGCAGCACTGGAGTCCACCTTTTATGAAGACTATATCTATGGCCACCCCCTTGAGGGAGTTCTTAAGGGAATAGGCATCAAAGATATAGATAGTTAGATAGATGGATGAAAGTAGATGCTTGAATTATAGAAATATACTAAGTCTGTTGGGTACTTGGTAAGGTTTATGGTATTATGGTGATGACATATTCATATTATCTAACTGGGGAGGAGCAGTAGGGAGGAGAGTTAGAGGATGTATATGCCAGTGTTTGCTTTGAAGGATTTCTGTGAGAAATTTGTAAGAGGATGAACTGTGTTTGGAATTAATGGATCTGAAGAAGCATGTTATAGGGTTGACAGATTGGCTTTTTGGAGGGTGCTATGAACAGATGGATAGATGGAAATTACAAAATGCAGTGAGTTTTCAAGAGACTGGTTGAAAAGGATGAGTGATTCCCAGTGAAGGTGGGTCTGCATCCAGGCTGTTTGATGTTACTCTGGTAGGGAAGGTGAGTTTTAAGTACAAGATATTAAAGTGAGGTGTTGGTCTGCCATATGCTAGGAAGGGGAAGTATGGGAGATGAACCAGTTCCTCTTTGTAGATGAAATGGCTGTAGTGCCATACTCCAAAAGATGGTGACAGTTTGGTAGTGTGTGTTTTTTAAAAAAGATGAGATTAATTTGAAAATATGTAAAGTAATGGGATACAACTTGGGGGTGAGACAGGATGGTTTGAGTCTAAGTTTGAATAGGGAGAACCTGGAGGAAGTTGAGGGCTTTAGGTATCTGGGAATGAATGTGGCAATAGATGGAACCATTAGTGCTGAATTGAGGCATGAGGTAGAAAATGTTAAGTTCCAAAATGTATTTAGTAATGTGGGAAAAGAGGCCATTGTCTGTTAGGACAAAGATAGGGATGTTTGAGGGTATAATAGTCCACTCATTGTTTTACAGATGTGAATCTTGGTCCTTATCACAAAAGAAAGAAAGAGGGTGGATCTATTGGAAATGAAATGCCTATGGATGATTTGTGGTGAGACTGTTTTATCTTATGGTTCTGGTATAGGTGCACTAGACATGACAGGTAGAAGAGTGGGTGTATGCAAATGAAGCCATTGTTTGTTTGTTCTTGGTGTTACCTTGCTAAGGCAAGAGGTGCAGTTAGATAGAAAAAGTGATGTTCTTAATACCCGAATACCTTCTTAAGTTCAGTTGAAAAACTGATTTAAAATCCCATTGCTGAACAGAATATTTTGATTACCTCCATGGGGTGTGGTGTATTTGATTTTTTCAAACGTTTTTTTTTTTTTGTATGTTAGAGGCTCCATTTACAAACAAAATCTTTTCATTTAGGCCGGGTCATAAGTGAAATGTGAAGAAGAATGATGAAAGGGAGAAATAAGGAAAGATGGAAAATATTGCAGTAATTTTGGAAAATATTGAAAACATGACAGGGGAAGGGGATTTTAGAGCTTTGAGGTATAGGGAAAGAAACAGATATCAAAATAGCCCACCCTTGAGTTGCCAGTAGCCACACTGTAATCGTGTGACTCAGTTGCTTGCTGAGTAATACTTGGTCTAGTTGATGGTTGGAACAAACAAGCAGCTATATCTCGAGAGCAAAAACCAGGGTACTACCTATGTAGAGCTAGAACCTCCCTGGATGTGAGAGCAGCACTCTATGTGAGGATGGATGAATCCTTTGAATAAACAGAGCAGCTGCTCAGAGAAGAATTTATGAAGAATTTATGACATCTAAGCAGGACTCCCAGGTTCTTGGAGGCAGACTTGGCTCTTAGTATAATATTAGGTATCTAGAATAGGTTAGAAGTCACAATGATATTAAGTGTATTCATTAAGTGGTAGAATTACAGGTATATTGAAAGAGATACAAAGGTTGTGAGTGATTTTAGAGAGAAATTGAGCAGATTTTGGATTTTAGAGTTATTATACCTAACCAGGTTCCATGAACCCCTCTGAAATATCCTATGAGATGCAGATTGAGCATGGGGCACATTTGAAAGAAGTGGAGGAATACAATGTTGAGTCATAAGCATATAGATGTATTTTGTTTTGTGCTGTAGAAAGGAAATCATTAACAAAAGGAGGAAAAGTGTAGGATAGAAGACTGAACTTTGAAGGACACTGCTGTTGGTTAGGAAAGAGAAAGAGGCTGATCTGTTAACAACAACAGAGATAAATGACTAGAGAGGAACAAAGAGTGGGAGGAAAGCCAAGAGAGAGAAGCATGGAAATCAGACCCTGATGCCATATCCTGTCAAAAGCTTTTGATATATCAATGGCACTACTTTGGATTCTTGAGAATCTTTCAGAGATGATAACCAAACATTAGTAAGGTAGGACAGGATTGCCTTGTGGAAACTTTACTGGTGATCAGAAAGAAGACTGAGATTCTGGTTGTTTGAGGATATAGGTGTTCAGGAGGATTTCAAAGACTAGAAATAGAAGTCAAAACAACAAGATGTAAGTTGAGAGGAATAGAATGGGTTCCTTTCCTTAGGATGAAAAGTACAAATGCATGCTTTCATGAAGAAGGAAAAGGATTGGTTTTGAATCAGAACAGCATCACCAGAGTAAATGCAATAATCTACCCAAGTGAAGTAAAAAGAAAAAATTTGCACTTTATTCCAGTCATTGTCATGAATGTACAAATATTTATATTTCAAAGGGGCTGCTGGAGGAAGTGGTGCAGTTGATAGAGATGAATTTATGAGAGTGTGGTCATATAATCAATTGTGTAGCTACAGTGTGATTACCTATTTGAAATTATGTATATGTATTGTACAAGGAAGGAGTTTTATACTCATAAGGCCCCCATCTCTTGAACGCTCTCTGCTGTTGTACACTTTCTTAAATTTATGTATGCTGTCTGCATTAATGTGTTAGAAGCATGTTCATAATGATCAAGAATATGGGTAAGGTGAGTGATGATATATTCTAGATCACTAAGAATGAAGAAAGTGTCTGCTTGAATCCCTTCACCATCTGCATGGAAGGAGTTCAGCTTTTATTTATAATGTATGTTGAGGTCTCCTCAGTAGAGACCTTGGCTTGAGGATGAGAGGATGTCATGGCCTCATGATAGGAATGTAGATAGTAGAATAGAGTTATAAAATTTGTAGAGTTAGTGGAAGAATCAAAGGAAAATAATGGCAGTTGGGAGATGAACCCAAGCTACATAATATCGATGTTTGTGGATTTAGAGTTCTTAAGGCATGCAGCAGGTGTTCTGAAATTGGAATAAGCACAAACACCTTCTTGGAAATGGAATCATATGTGAAGTTTATAGAGAAGGTTACAATATTGATAGAGACATAAGATATTTGGTGAGGTACTTGTTAACCCCTGGGGATAGGGGAGAAAGAATACTGCTCACGTATTCCTTGCATGTTGTAGAAAGTGACTAAGAGGTGGGAGTAGCAGGTGGCTTGAAACCTTCCATTCCTATTACTTTCTAAAAGAAGGAACAGAGCAAGGAGCCATGTGAGGAATTTTCTCTCTAAGGTTCAGTCATCTGTTCTTGATGCTACCTCGTTCCCCTATCAAATGGTGAGCATACATAAAAATTTTTTTTTAAATATTGTTCAACAGAAAAGAGGTTACTAGAAAACCACTACTCGATGCAATGAACAGAAAAAGATTCAGGTCTATTAAAGGGACAACTGTTGGGAGGGGCTTGTACTGCTACTGCTTGAACCTTAGCTCTTGTGGGCAGTAGTCAGGCAGGAACTTGGTGATTCCTAGCACTTCATAATGCCAGGGACTAGGGACCATAAGTTCACTGGATTCTACCAAGGTATCATTTAAGAAACTTATGGTGGAATGAAAGGGGAATAACGCTGATGTGCATGAAAGAAGTGAAAAATTGAGGAGAAAGTGCATGTAAGGAGAAAATGGTAACCTGCAATTATAGTGAGAGAGGAATGAAAGGGGAATAAAACTAATGTACATGAAAGTGAAAAATTGAGGAGAAAGTGCATGTCTTGAGAAGATGGTAACCTGGTGAACCAGTAGACTTACATGTAGGATGAAAGATGAATCCAAGTACCACTTTGACTCTCATTAGTCAGGATGGGTACCACCTTAAGGAGTTTCTGTCTATAACATACTTCATTTGGTTTTTAATTTGTGGATTGTTCAAAGGAGACAAAAACACCTCCACTGTGAAGTCCTCAAAATATCCCCACCTTGAAAACTTAGCACTAGGAACAGAACAATGGCTCCATTTGGTCACCCTTATTTTCTAGCTTTAGCTGAAACCAGAGCCTTCCATTCCAAAACCAAACCCCACTGACTATTCCATGGTTTTCCCTGACTACTTTGTATGTGATGTGCTGGATTAGCACATTGATATCCTGTTGCCTCCTGTATATCACATCATTCCAATTTACTCCATTCCTTGCTTCCTTGCATCCCTCTCACTCTTCTGACTGCTATGGCCAGGGTAACTTAGAGCTCCTATCACTTCATTCCTCTGTCTGCTTGATGGCCTTCCCCTTCATTATGTTTGATTCATTCACTTTATGATACATTGATCTTCTTAGTCAGTCATTCTTGATTCATCCTCTTTATATTTCATCACCAATTCAGGACACTGGTCTGCTCTCTTGGTTTATTTCTACTTGCTACCATGCCTTGCTTTAACACTGTCATTCCTTACATGATCAACCTTCTTCCCAGCACATATTATTCTCAGCCATTTCATTTCTGATATGTCCACCCTCTCTTTTGCTTTCATAGTCCAAGACAAATCCATATAATCAGCTGGGACCACTATACCCTCAAAAGTACCCACTTGTACCCTAACAGACACTGAAATCTCCTTACACACACTGTTCAGTCCAACCCCCCATATCCTACCCTGTGACTTGCTTCAGCTTGCATGTTTCCATCTGCTACATTATCCTTTCCCAGGTACCTAAAGTATTAACATGTTTCCAAGTGTTATGTTAAAGATGGAGGAAACACTGTGTTGTGGATTGAATTCCAGCCACCAACAAGGCAGAAAAAAAAAGAAGACAGTGACCTAGGCCAGGGAGGGGAAACCTGACAGCCTCTGTGTTGTTAGCTCACAGTGCTGCTGTCATTAATCCTCCCAACTCCTAGGCAGTAGTACCTCCTTCGTAGCTGCCTGTCTGTTACCTGCTACCTATGTAATAGGTTGAAAATCCTTGCTCTAGCTTGATTTTATTATTATTTGCCTTGAGATTCCTTGACTCTTCACCATTAAAGTTACATGTTTCTGTGTATATAGTATATTTGTTGAATCAGAGAAGCAGGTAAGTTTAGATTTTCTTCTGCCAGTTTTAGTTAAACTTTTTTAGGTATATATTCATCCCCTACACAGTGAAACAAAGATTCTCCCATTATGATAAAACCTCAATGTTTTTGTCACTCAGTTCTTTGCAACGACACAAGAACCTTCTTGTTCAAACCATAACTAACCTCAAATCCTCAAGTAGAAATGAAAACCCTACCCCTGCCTCACAGATCCCCCATCCCTTCATGGCAAACATTTTTTTGAAAAAACATACACACTGAAATAATCCATCAAGCATAGAACAACTGCCCTCACAGCTCAGTCGTAACGCCGCCCATCCAGACATACACCCATCTGAAACCATTCTTCCTAGACAAACAGGAGTCACTTTCTCATCTACATTCTGAACATCATCCATCTCTTCATTACTCTTAACACCAATTCAGCACATCCAAAGACCCTTTATCCCCATGATGCAACCACTACTTTGAAGACATGAAACTTGCTACTCAGTTGCCCCACTCTCCATATAGACACAAATGCTTGGTGGATGTGGCCAGCTTCCTAGGTGTTGCTGGAGTTCCATAAAGTTAATGGGGGTTCTTAGGGAATGAAGTAAGTAAGCAAGTATATAGGGGAAACTTATATTCTATAGAATGCAAGGTTTATGCCATGGATACATTGATGATTAAAATTTCCCCTTTTTATATAGAGTGGTGAGAGTAAGTGAGCTTGGAAAGGAGACTTGTATAAGGAAGTATTAGGAGAGATTGAGAGCAGAATGGAAGAAGGTGAGAGCAAATGACTTAAGGGTAGTGGGAGAGGAATGGGATGCATTTAGGGAGGCATTGATGGCTTGTGCAAAAGATGCTTGTGGCATGAGAAAGGTGGGAGGTGGGCAGATTAGAAAGAGTAGTAAGTAGTGGGATGAAGAAGTAAGATTGTTAGTGAAAGAGAAAACAGGGGCGTTTGGACGATTTTTGCAGGAAAGTAGTGCGAATGACTGGGAGATGTATAAAAGAAAGAGGCAGCAGGTCAAGAG
>JAUTXX010007495.1:0-10024 GCA_032273605.1 Panulirus laevicauda
CAGTCCTGGGGATAGCGAGTCGAGAGTCCAGGAGATATCGTGTGGATAGTCTTGACGAGAGCGGGTCTACATCCTGGGATAGCGTGTCGTTAGTCCTGGGGATAGCGGGTCGACTGTCCTGTGGATAGCGTGTTTACAGTTCAGAGGATAGTATGTGGACAGTCCTGGGGAGAGTGTTTGAACAATCCTGTAGATAGCGTGTGGACAGTGCCGGGGATAGCGTGTGGATAGTTCTAGGGATAGCGTTTCGAAGTTCCTGATGATATCGTGTCTACAGTACTGGGGACAGCGTGTGGAATGTCCTGGAGACAGTGTGTGGAAAGTCCTGGGGATAGCGTGTGGACAGTGCTGGTGATAGCGTGTGGACAGTACCGGGGATAGCGTGTTGACAGTCCAGGGGATAGCGTTTCAATAGTGCTGGGAATAGCGTTTGGACATTCTTGGGGGTAACTTGTATAGAGTTCTGGGGATAACATGTGGACAGTCCTGGAGATAGCGTATGATCAGTCCTAGGGATAGCGTGTGGATAGTCCTGGGGATATCATGTGCAGTGCTGGGGATAGCGTGTCGACATCCTGGGGATAGCGTGTTGACAGTCCTGGGAATAGTTGGTCGACAGTCCTGGGGATAGTGTATGGACAGTCCTGAGGAGAGCGGGGTCGACATTCGTGGGATATCATGTGGACAGTCTTGGGCATAGCGGGTCGACAGTCCTGTGGATAGCGTGTATATAGTCCTGGGTAGAGCGGGTCGACAGTCCTGGGATAGCGTGTGGACAGTCTTGGGATAGCGTGTGGACAATCCTTGGTGATAGCATGTCGACAGTCCTGGGGATAGCGTGTGGGCAATTATGGGGAGAGCGGGTCGACAGTCCTGGGATAACGTGTAGACAGTCCTGGGGATAGCGGGTCGACAGTCCCGTGGAGAGCGTGTCGACAGTCCTGTGGATACCGCGTGGACAGTCCTGGGGATAGAGTGTGGTCATTCCTGGGGATAGCGGGTAAACAGTCCTGGGGTATCGTGTGCACAGTCCTGGGGAGAGCGGATCGACAGTCCTGGGATTGCGTGTATACAGTTCTGGGGATAGCAGGTCTACAGTCTTGGGATAGCGTGTGGACAGTCCTGAGATAGCATGTGGACAATCCTGGGATAGCGTGTCGACAGTCCAGGGGATAGTGTGCGGACATTCCTGGGGATAGCGTGTGGACAATACTGGGAATAGCTGGTCGACAGTCCTGGGGAAAGCGTGTGGACAGTCCTGAGGAGAGCGGGTCGACAGTTCTGGGATATCGTGTGGAGAGTCATGGGGATAGCGGGCCGACAATCCTGGGGATAGCGTGTATGCAGTCCTGGGGATAGCGTGTGTACAGTCCTGTGGATAGCGGGTCGACAGTTCTGCGATAGCGTGTGGACATTCCTGGGATAGCGTGTGGTCAATCCTGGAGATAGCGGGTCGACAGTCCTGGGTTATAGCTTGTGGACAGTCGTGAAGAGAGCTGGTGGACAGTCCTTGAACAGCGTGGGGACTGTCCTGGGGATAACGGGTCGATGATTTTAGGGATTGCGTGTGGATAGTTCTGGGGATAGCGTGTGGACAGTCCTGGGGAAAGTTTGTGGACAGTCCCACGGAATAACATGTGGGCAGTACTGGGGATAGCGCTTGGATAGTCATGGGGATAGCATATTGATAGTCCTGGGGATAGTGTTTGTTCAGTCCTGAGAATAACTTGTGGACGGTCCTGGGGAGAACGGGTCGACAGTCCTAGGATTGGGTGTGGATAGTCCTGGGGAGAGCAGGTCGACAATCCTGGGGATAGCATGTGGACAGTCTTGGGGAGAGCGGGCAGACAATGCTGGGATGGCGTGTCGACAGTCCTGGGGAGAGCGGGTCTACAGTCCTGTGGATAACGTGTGGATAGTCCTAAGGATAGCGTATGAACAGTTTTGGGATAGCACGTGGACAATACTGGAGATAGCGTTTGGACAGGCCTGATGATGGTATGTGGACAGTCCTGGAAAGAGTGGGTCGATAGTCCTATGGTTAGAGTTCGGACAGTCCTGGGGAGAGCGGGTCGACAGTACTGGGGATAGCATGTTGACAGTCCTGGAGATAGCATGTGGACAGTCCTGGGGAGAGAGGGTCGACAGTACTGGGGATAGCATGTTGACAGTCCTGAAGATAGCATGTGGACAGTCCTGGGGATACCCTGTGGACACCCTGAGGATACCGTGTGGATAGGGATACCATGTGGACAGGCCAGGGGATAGCTTGTGGACAGTCCAGGGGATAGCGTGTGGACAGTCCTTGGGATAGCGGCTGGCCAGTGTTAGGGATAGCGTGTTGACAGTTCTAGGGATTGTGTTTGTATAGTCCTAGTGATAGTGTTTCGACAGTGTGTGGACATCCCTGAGGGTAGTGTGTGGGCTGTCCTGGAGATAGCGTGTGGACAGTTCTGGGGATAGCGTGGGGACAGTCCTGGGAATAGCTTGTAAACAGTCCTGGGGATAGTGTGTGAACAGTGCTCGGGATAGCGTGTGGATAGTCCTGGGAATAGCATGTCCAGAGTCCTGGGGATAGCTTATGGACATTCCTGGGGATAGCGTGTGGACAGTCCTGAGGATAGTGTGTGGATAGTCCTGCGGATAGCGTGTCGACATTTATGGGGATAGCGTGTGGACAGTCCTAGGGATAGTGGGTGGAAAAGCATGGGGATAACATGTGGTCAGTGTAAGGAATAGCGTGTGAACAGTCCTGGGGATAGCGTGTGGACAGTCCTTGGGATAGTGGGTCGACATTCCTCGGGATAACGTGTGAACATTTCTGAGGAGAGCAAGTCGAAGGTCCTGGGATATCGTGTGGACAGGCATGGGGATAGTGGGCCGACAATCTTGGGGATAGCGTGTATACAGTCTTGGGGATAGCGGGTCGACAGTCCTGGGCTATAGTTTGTGGACAGTCCTGGGGAGAGCGGGTGGACAGTCCTAGGACAGCGTGGGGACTGACCTGGGGATAATGGGTCGACAGACCTAGGGATAGCGTGTGGATAGTCTTGGGGAGAGCGTGTCGACAATCCTGGGGATAGCATGTGGACAGTCTTGGGAGAGCGGGCAGACAATCATGGGATGGCGTGTCGACGGTCCTGGGTATTGCGTGTGGACAGTTCTGGTGATAGCGTGTGGACAGTCCTGGGGATAGTGTGTGGACAGTCCCGCGGAATAACATGTGGGCAGTACTGGGGATATCGTTTTGATAGTCATGGGGATAGCATATTGACACTTTTGTGGACAGTGTTTGTTCAGTCCTAAGGATAGCTTGTGGACGGTCCTGGGGATAGCGGGTCGATAGTCCTAGGTATAGCGTGTGGATAGTAATGGGGAGAGTGGATCGAAAATCATGAGGATAGCATGTGGACAGTCTTGGGGAGAGCAGGCAGACAATCCTGGGATGGCGCGTCGACAGTCCTGGGGAAAGCGGGTCTACAGTCTTGTGGATAGCGTGTGGATAATCCTGAAGATAGCGTTTGGACAGTCCTGGTGATAGTATGTGGACAATCCTGGAAAGAGAGGGTCGAGAGTCCTATGGTTAGAGTTCGGACAGTCCTTGAGAGAGCGGGTCGACAGTACTGGGTATAGCATGCTGACAGTCCTGGGGATAGCATGTGGACAGTCCTGGGGATACCGTGTGAACAGTCCTAGGGATAGCGTGTGCATAGGGATTGCATGTGGACAGGCCTGGGGATAGCTTGTGGACAATCTAGGGGATAGCGTGTGGACAGTGTTACGGATAGCGGGGTGACAGTTATAGGGATAGCGTTAGTATAGTTGTAGTGATAGTGTTTCGACAGTCTTGGGGATAGCGTGTGATCATTTCTAGGGGTAGTGCGTGGGCTGTCATGGAGATAGCTTGTGGACAGTGCTGGAGATAGCGTGTGGACATTCCTGGGGAGAGCTTGTGAACAGTCCTTGAAATAGCGTGTGGCCAGTGCTGGGGATAGCGTGTGGATAGTCCAGGGAATAGCGGGTCCACAGTCCTGGGGATAGCTTATGGACATTCCTGGGGACAGCGTGAGGACAGTCCTGGTGACAGTGTGTGGAATGTCCTGGGGATAGCGTGTGGATAGTGTTAGGAATAGCGTGTCGACATTCCTGGGGATGGCGGTTGGACAGTCCTTGGCATAGTGTGTGGACAGTCCTGGGGATAGCGTGTGGACAGTGTTAGGAATAGCGTGTGGACAGTCCCGGGGATAGTGTGTGGACAGTCTTTGGGGTAGTGGGTCGACAGTCCTGGGGATAGCGGGTTGAGTCATGCCATAGCGTGTGGACAGTCCTGGGATAGCGTGTGGTCAATCCTGGAGATAGCAGGTCGACAGTCCTGGGTTATAGCTTGTGGACAGTCGTGGGGAGAGCGGGTGGACAGTCCTAGAACAGCGTGGGGACTGTCCTGGGGATAACGGGTCGATAATCCTAGGGATAGCGTGTTGATAGTCCTGGGGAGAGCGGGTCGACAATCCTGGAGATAGCATGTGTACAGTCTTGGGGAGAGCGGGCAGACAGTCCTGGGATGGCGTGTCAACAGTACTGGGGATTGCGTGTGGACAGTTCTGGGGATAGCGTGTGGACAGTCCTGCGGATAGTGTGTGGACTTTCCTGCGGAATAACATGTACTGGGGATAGCGATTGGATAGTCATTGGGATAGCATATTGACAGTCCTGGGGACAGTGTTTGTTCAGTCCTGAGGATAGTTTGTGGACGGTCCTGGGGAAAACGGGTCGACAGTCCTAGGGATAGCGTGTGGATAGTCCTGGGGAGATCGGGTCGACAATCCTGGGAATAGCAAGTGGACAGTCTTGGGGAGAGCGGGCAGACAATCCTGGGAAGGTGTGTCAACAGTCCTGGGGAGAGCTGGTCTACAGTTCTGTGAATAGCGTGTGGATAGTCCTAAGGATAGCGTATGGCCAGTTTTGGGATTGCGCGTGGACAATAATAGAGATAGCGTTTGAACAGTCCTGGCGATAGAATGTGGACAGTCATGGAAAGAGCGGGTCGATAGTCCTATGGTTAAAGTTCGGACAGTCCTGGGGAGAGCAGTTCGACAGTACTGGGGATAGCATGTTGACAGTCCTGGGGATAGCTTGTGGACAGTCCTGGGGATACCGTGTGGACTGTCCTGAGGATAGCGTGTGGATAGAGATAGCATGTGGATAGGCCTAGGGATAGCTTGTGGACAGTCCAGGGGATAGCGTGTGGACAGTCCTGCTGATAGCGTATGGCCAGTGTTAGGGATAGCGTGTTTACAGTTCTAGGGATTGTGTTTGTAAAGTCCTAGTGATAGTGTTTCGACAGTGTGTGAGCATCCCCGGGGGTAGTGTGTGGGCTGTCCGGGAGATAGGGTGTGGACAGTGCTGGGGATAGCGTGTGGACAGTCCTGGGAATAGCTTCTGAACAGTCCTGGGGATAGCGTGTGAACAGTGCTCGGGATAGCGTGTGGATAGTCCTGAGAATAGCGTGTCCAGAGTCCTGAGGATAGTTTATGTTCATTCCTGTGGATAACGTGTGGACAGTCCTGGGGATTGTGTGTGGATAGGCCTGCGGATAGCGTGTCGACATTTATGGGGATAGCGTGTGGAGAGTCTTTGGGATAATATGTGGACAGTCTTGGGGATTACGTGTGGTCAGTTTAAGGAATATTGTGTGAGCAGGCCTGGGGATAGCGTGTGGACAGTCCTTGGGATAGTGAGTCGACAGTCCTGGGGATAACGTGTGGACAGTCCTGAGGAGAGCGGGTCGACAGTCCTGGGATATCGTGTGGACAGTCCTGAGGATAGCGCGTGGATAGGTATAGCATGTGGACAGGCCTGGGGATAGCTTGTGGACAGTCCAGGAGATAGCTTTTGAACAGTCCTGGGGATAGCGTGTAGACAGTGCTGGGGATAGCGTGTGGATAGTCCAGGGAATAGCGGTCGACAGTCCTAGGGATAGCTTATGGACATTCCTGGGGATAGGGTTTGGACCGTCCTTGGGAAAGTGGGTCGACAGTCCTGGGGATAGCGTATGGACAGTCCTGAGGAAAGCGGGTCGACAGTTCTGGGATATCGTGTGGAGAGTCATGGGGATAGCGGGCCGACAATTCTGGGGATAGCGTGTATACAGTCCTGGGGATAGCGTGTGTACAGTCCTGTGGATAGCGGGTCGACAGTCCTGCGATAGCGTGTGGACATTCCTGGGATAGCGTGTGGTCAATCCTGGAGATAGCGGGTCGACAGTCCTGGGTTATAGCTTGTGGACAGTCGTGAAGAGAGCTGGTGGACAGTCCTTGAACAGCGTGGGGACTGTCCTGGGGATAACGGGTCGATGATTTTAGGGATTGCGTGTGGATAGTTCTGGGGATAGCGTGTGGACAGTCCTGGGGAAAGTTTGTGGACAGTCCCACGGAATAACATGTGGGCAGTACTGGGGATAGCGCTTGGATAGTCATGGGGATAGCATATTGATAGTCCTGGGGATAGTGTTTGTTCAGTCCTGAGAATAACTTGTGGACGGTCCTGGGGAGAACGGGTCGACAGTCCTAGGATTGGGTGTGGATAGTCCTGGGGAGAGCAGGTCGACAATCCTGGGGATAGCATGTGGACAGTCTTGGGGAGAGCGGGCAGACAATGCTGGGATGGCGTGTCGACAGTCCTGGGGAGAGCGGGTCTACAGTCCTGTGGATAACGTGTGGATAGTCCTAAGGATAGCGTATGAACAGTTTTGGGATAGCACGTGGACAATACTGGAGATAGCGTTTGGACAGGCCTGATGATGGTATGTGGACAGTCCTGGAAAGAGTGGGTCGATAGTCCTATGGTTAGAGTTCGGACAGTCCTGGGGAGAGCGGGTCGACAGTACTGGGGATAGCATGTTGACAGTCCTGGAGATAGCATGTGGACAGTCCTGGGGAGAGAGGGTCGACAGTACTGGGGATAGCATGTTGACAGTCCTGAAGATAGCATGTGGACAGTCCTGGGGATACCCTGTGGACACCCTGAGGATACCGTGTGGATAGGGATACCATGTGGACAGGCCAGGGGATAGCTTGTGGACAGTCCAGGGGATAGCGTGTGGACAGTCCTTGGGATAGCGGCTGGCCAGTGTTAGGGATAGCGTGTTGACAGTTCTAGGGATTGTGTTTGTATAGTCCTAGTGATAGTGTTTCGACAGTGTGTGGACATCCCTGAGGGTAGTGTGTGGGCTGTCCTGGAGATAGCGTGTGGACAGTTCTGGGGATAGCGTGGGGACAGTCCTGGGAATAGCTTGTAAACAGTCCTGGGGATAGTGTGTGAACAGTGCTCGGGATAGCGTGTGGATAGTCCTGGGAATAGCATGTCCAGAGTCCTGGGGATAGCTTATGGACATTCCTGGGGATAGCGTGTGGACAGTCCTGAGGATAGTGTGTGGATAGTCCTGCGGATAGCGTGTCGACATTTATGGGGATAGCGTGTGGACAGTCCTAGGGATAGTGGGTGGAAAAGCATGGGGATAACATGTGGTCAGTGTAAGGAATAGCGTGTGAACAGTCCTGGGGATAGCGTGTGGACAGTCCTTGGGATAGTGGGTCGACATTCCTCGGGATAACGTGTGAACATTTCTGAGGAGAGCAAGTCGAAGGTCCTGGGATATCGTGTGGACAGGCATGGGGATAGTGGGCCGACAATCTTGGGGATAGCGTGTATACAGTCTTGGGGATAGCGGGTCGACAGTCCTGGGCTATAGTTTGTGGACAGTCCTGGGGAGAGCGGGTGGACAGTCCTAGGACAGCGTGGGGACTGACCTGGGGATAATGGGTCGACAGACCTAGGGATAGCGTGTGGATAGTCTTGGGGAGAGCGTGTCGACAATCCTGGGGATAGCATGTGGACAGTCTTGGGAGAGCGGGCAGACAATCATGGGATGGCGTGTCGACGGTCCTGGGTATTGCGTGTGGACAGTTCTGGTGATAGCGTGTGGACAGTCCTGGGGATAGTGTGTGGACAGTCCCGCGGAATAACATGTGGGCAGTACTGGGGATATCGTTTTGATAGTCATGGGGATAGCATATTGACACTTTTGTGGACAGTGTTTGTTCAGTCCTAAGGATAGCTTGTGGACGGTCCTGGGGATAGCGGGTCGATAGTCCTAGGTATAGCGTGTGGATAGTAATGGGGAGAGTGGATCGAAAATCATGAGGATAGCATGTGGACAGTCTTGGGGAGAGCAGGCAGACAATCCTGGGATGGCGCGTCGACAGTCCTGGGGAAAGCGGGTCTACAGTCTTGTGGATAGCGTGTGGATAATCCTGAAGATAGCGTTTGGACAGTCCTGGTGATAGTATGTGGACAATCCTGGAAAGAGAGGGTCGAGAGTCCTATGGTTAGAGTTCGGACAGTCCTTGAGAGAGCGGGTCGACAGTACTGGGTATAGCATGCTGACAGTCCTGGGGATAGCATGTGGACAGTCCTGGGGATACCGTGTGAACAGTCCTAGGGATAGCGTGTGCATAGGGATTGCATGTGGACAGGCCTGGGGATAGCTTGTGGACAATCTAGGGGATAGCGTGTGGACAGTGTTACGGATAGCGGGGTGACAGTTATAGGGATAGCGTTAGTATAGTTGTAGTGATAGTGTTTCGACAGTCTTGGGGATAGCGTGTGATCATTTCTAGGGGTAGTGCGTGGGCTGTCATGGAGATAGCTTGTGGACAGTGCTGGAGATAGCGTGTGGACATTCCTGGGGAGAGCTTGTGAACAGTCCTTGAAATAGCGTGTGGCCAGTGCTGGGGATAGCGTGTGGATAGTCCAGGGAATAGCGGGTCCACAGTCCTGGGGATAGCTTATGGACATTCCTGGGGACAGCGTGAGGACAGTCCTGGTGACAGTGTGTGGAATGTCCTGGGGATAGCGTGTGGATAGTGTTAGGAATAGCGTGTCGACATTCCTGGGGATGGCGGTTGGACAGTCCTTGGCATAGTGTGTGGACAGTCCTGGGGATAGCGTGTGGACAGTGTTAGGAATAGCGTGTGGACAGTCCCGGGGATAGTGTGTGGACAGTCTTTGGGGTAGTGGGTCGACAGTCCTGGGGATAGCGGGTTGAGTCATGCCATAGCGTGTGGACAGTCCTGGGATAGCGTGTGGTCAATCCTGGAGATAGCAGGTCGACAGTCCTGGGTTATAGCTTGTGGACAGTCGTGGGGAGAGCGGGTGGACAGTCCTAGAACAGCGTGGGGACAGTCCTGGGGATAACGGGTCGATAATCCTAGGGATAGCGTGTTGATAGTCCTGGGGAGAGCTGGTCGACAATCCTGGGGATAGCATGTCTACAGTCTTGGGGAGAGCGGGCAGACAATCCTGGGATGGCGTGTCAACAGTACTGGGGACTGCGTGTGGACAGTTCTGGGATTAGCGTGTGGACAGTCCTGTGGATAGTGTGTGGACAGTCCCGCGGAATAACATGTACTGGGGATAGCGATTGGATAGTCATTGGGATAGCGTATTGACAGTTCTGGGGATAGTGTTTATTCAGTCCTGAGGATAGCGTGTGGACGGTCCTGGGGAGAACTGGTCGACAGTCCTAGGGATAGCGTGTGGATAGTCCTGGGGAGAGCGGGTCGACAATCCTGGGGAGAGCATGTGGACAGTCTTGGGAAGAGCTGGCAGACAATCCTGGGATGGCGTGTCGACAGTCCTGTGGATAACGTGTGGATAGTCCTAAGGATAGCGTATGGCCAGTTTTGGGATAGCGCGTGGACAATACTGGAGATACTGATGATAGTGTGTGGACAGTCCTGGAAAGAGCGGGTCGATAGTCCTATGGTTAAAGTTCGGACAGTCCTGGGGAGAGCGGTTCGACAGTACTGGGGATAGCATGTTGACAGTCCTGGGGATAGCTTGTGGACAGTCCTGGGGATACCGTGTGGACAGTCCTGAGGATAGCGTGTGGATATAGATAGCATGTGGACAGGCCTGGGGATAGCTTGTGGACAGTCCAGGGGATAGCGTGTGGACAGTCCTG
>JAUTXX010007506.1:0-10023 GCA_032273605.1 Panulirus laevicauda
CGTATGAGGGGGGAGGGGGCTGTTATTTTATGTTAGGCGAGGTGGTGATGGGAATGAATAAAGGCAGACAGCATGAATTATGTACATGTGTATATATGTTTATGTCTGTGTGTGTATATATTTGTATACGTTGAGATGTATAGGTATGTATATTTGCATGTGTGGACGTGTATTTATATACATGTGTATGTGGGTGGGTTGGGCCATTCTTTTGTCTGTTTCTTTGCACTATCTCGCTAACGCAGGAGACAGTGACAAAGTAAAATAATGATAATGATATTTTTTTCATACTTGATTGTTGTGTCCCGCATTAGTGAGGTAGCACCAGGAAACAGACGAATGAAGACATATCCACTCACATACAGATATATAAACATGATTGAAATATGAAGAAGAGTAATGTGGTAGTTGAGGGTATGATTGGTGTACATAGGGTGTTCAGTGTTGTAAATGGAAATAGTGAAGAGCTTGTGGATTTGTGTGCTGAAAAAAGAGAGATATATATAAGTATACATATGTGAGTAGGAGAGGTCATCAAAGGGCATTATTGGACTACGTGTTAATTGATAGGCGTGTAAAAGAGAGACTTTTGGATGTTAATGTGTTGAGTTGGGCAGCTGGAGGGATGTCTGATCACTTTCTTGTGGAGGTGAAGGTGAAGATTTGTAGATGCTTTCAGAAAAGAAGAAAGAGTGTTGGGGAGAAGAGGGTGGTGAGAGTAAGTGAGCTTGGAAAGGAGGCTTGTGTGAGGAAGTATCAGGAAAGATGAAAGTAGAATGGTAAAAGGTGAGAGCATATAATGTGAAGGGAGTGGGTGAGTAACGGGACATATTTAGGGAAGCAGTGATGGCTTTCACAAAAGATGCATGTGGTATGAGAAAGGTGGGAGGTGGGCAGATTAGAAAGGTTAGTGAGTGGTGGGATGAAAAAGTAAAGTTGCTAGTGAAAGAGAAAAGGGAGGTGTTTGGACGATACTTACAAGGAAGGAGAGCAAATAATTGGGAGATGCATAAAAGAAAGCGACAGAAGGCCAAGAGGAAGGTGCATGGGTTGAAAAAGAGGGCAAATGAGATTTGGGGTGAGAGAGAATCATTAAACTTTACAGAGAATAAAAAGATGTTTTGGAAGGAGGTAAATAACATGCGTAAAACCAGAGAACAAATGGGAACATCGGTGAAGGGGGCAAGGGGGGATGTGATCTCAGGTAGTGATAAATCGAGGAGATGGAGTGAATATTTTGAAGGTTTGTTGAATGTGTTTGATGACAGAGCAGCAGATATAGGGGTTTTTGGCCAGGGTGGTATGTGAAGTAAGAGGGCTCAGGGAGAATGGTTTGGTTAAGAAAGAAGAGGTGGGAAAAGCCTTATGGAAGATGAAATCTGGCAAGGCGGTAGGTTTAGATGGTATTGCAGTAAAATCTATTAAGACAATGCAGTGAAAGCAGCAGTAGAGGAATTCATAAACACAGACATGATTTACCAAGCAGACATAGATAAGCTAAAGTCTAATGATAAACTGCAAATGGCCACAAAAGACTAAACAGATAATTAATTTGATTTTGTAGGTATAATTTTTTTCCTTGTCTGGGCACTACCTCTCTCATCATCCTTCACACCTTTTGTGCAACTAATGTATCTGCAACAGTCAACCAGTGATGAAGATATTTCACATATCTTTTCATCATTACTAATCCTTGAAATATGAGTGACTTGCAGAAAGTGACTCATGATATGGGAGAAGAATCTTCATTTTTTTCTTTATATTCCATTGTTAAAAGAAAAATACATATAAAAGTAAAGAATGTGAATAAAAACACTAACATACCTTATATGGCTGTAGTATAGTGCTTATGTACATGTGTAAATCTCAAGGAGAGGTGGTGGAGGAAGGGTGGAGGTGGGTGTGGTCATTAAAATGTTGTTTCTCATTCTATAATGAAAGAAACAGAAGTGAAAGTGACAATTATGTACTTATAATTGGCCTAACCCACCTTTTGTGGTCATGGTACAGAACTCATTTATGGACAAAGATCCTCTAGAGGGTTGGTGGAGGATGGGTGGTGGAGGTTGGACATTACCTACAGTTACAGTATGAGGCATCATTGAGTCATGAACCATGCTGCCCAAGCATGGAAAGTGACCAATGCTAAATCTAATAGCCAAAAAAATGACAAATATTGGCATACTGTCTCCTGCCACTCCCAATTTGGTGAACTTTTTATATTAAAGCCTCACAGCATTTAAGCATTAATATCCTGAACTTAGAATCATCTAAAACAACCAATCATGAGAGAAAGAGAGAATCTATTATCTAATGCCCTCAACAGACCAAAATCTTCATCAAAGCTTTTTTACCACACCCTTACCCTCACCAGTGCCACAACAGTCACCACTACCTGCCCCACACACCTGATTTCATTTATCTCAAGCCTGGGAAAGACAAATATGCTGGTGTATATATGTATACTTCTGTAAGCAAACAAAAACAGGCAAGAAAAAGAAAAAATGGTGATGATAAAAATGAAGATGATGAAATGAGCTTTTTCTACAGAAAAATGGCATAGGTCATTCTCTTAAAGTACTGATAAGTATTACCTCTAAATCATTCATCTCCTGCATTAGTGAGTCTGACTCTGTAATGAGTCGATCCATGCGTGTCTGAAGGTCATCCAGAGACTTCAGGTTCTGCTGCATGATTCTCATTCCCTATAGAAAGCAAATAATATAAGTATTATCTGTGAAAGTATTCAGAAACGTATATACTATTAATGCTCTTTACCAGATTCAAACATCATATTTTACAAATATTTTTCTCAAATATTTTGAGTTTGCTTGTAGAGTACGTGTTGTTCTTTACAGCATTCATAAGGTTGCTAAGTGTAATGCCCTAAATACAACATCCATACTCTATCTCAAAACCTTCAGTTGTGAAATGTAGTATAAATTATATGTGAAGGGATATGCATCCAACTGTAACCTGATGATGATAGATGTATTGTGAATACAAAACCTAGCAAGAAATTTCCATGTTTGGTGTACAAATACAACATGATCACAAGCATGTAATCCTTGTGTTACCTGCCACTAGCATGTTTAACAATCCTTAACTTTACATGGATAGTTTCTGTAAAAACCCATGTTTAACCCAATCATTTTTGGTGTACATCAATATATTGGCTTTGCCTGGATTATGTAATCATAATATGTGCTACTTTCATTTGTGTACAGTGTCTAAGGACAGAGACATGTTATTTTACACGAGTGCTTGGAATTTCTCCTAAAATTTTGATGCAAGCCCAGTAAATGCCTCTGAAGGCATCACATAATCATTTGAAAGTTCTGCCTTAAAACTGCAGTAAAACAGGTTAAACTAAGTAATCAAAGCCAAAAGGTACTCACAAAACAAAATTATTTTCAAAATACACCATTAAAGATAACAATTGGGAAACTATACTATATCTATCCTTGGAGTCCATAAAGCAGGACCACTGGTCAAAATTGGTTTGAACTTGTCACAGCATTTCAATAATCTTTGCAATATCCAAAAGGCTTTGTGAACCAATACACCCAATTCTGTTGAACTAGGTATGAGAAAAATGACAGTAGAAGTATCAATGACCCACAGAACAGCCGACAAAACTTTCATTTACAGCAAAGGCAACCCCGAATTAATGTTAAGTCAATACAAACACAGGTGCATTTCCATTTTGAATAGGACCAACCTCAGCTTCAATCTTTAAATCACTTGAGCAAGATTCAGTAGCAAAATTTGATTACTCACCTAAAAGACTGAATTCACCAAGCCTTCAACTGGTTAAATGACTCACACTGTAGTTCAGCGCTTGGAAACTGATCACAGCAATTCAATGCATTTGGAAAGTTATCACTGCATTTCAGCATGCGTGGAAACTTAAAAATTAGGTGTCAAAATAAAGTTTTGCTGAGGTAACCAATTTCATGATTAAAACTGAAGAGTAAGATCAGGCATCACAGGTTAAAAACATGAGTGAAGTGAAGAGTAGACAAGTAAACTTTATGCCAGTTTCTTGGAGGGGTTACATGGATTCAACTGCAATTCAGCAACTGACTGTAGTTGTCCTGCCACCTCTCTCGGGATATTTGGTAGCCTGCTTCCGTAGGTGGTATACTAATATTTTCAATGTCAAGGCACCCATGCGATTACCCTTTTATGATGATTCAACACAGAAATGGATATGGTACCAATAAGAAAAGTTATATGTTGAAAACAAAGCTACTGGATCAATTTTTTTTTTAAACTGGTGAATATAGCAAAGATGATATGCTACTTCATGCATTCTGTGATTAAAGGCCAGCCTGCCTCTCTTTTGTCATCTTTCTTACCTAAGTATCATACAAAATCTTGTTATTCTACCACTGATCCAAAGTCTGAGAGTTGGCTTTCCCCTATACCACTAAGGGTTTTTTTCATATATGTTCAATGTTTCCCACATTAGTGCTAGGAACAGGCACAAACAGGTTCAAAATTACAATTTTACAGTCAACTAGTTACCAAAGGCTTAGTTGCTTTCTGTTCTACACATTTTACACCAACTGAAAATTTGGTGGGAAAAACAAGAGCAAAATAATTACATGAACAACTTGTCAACTTACCTCACAGAGCCAAGTATCCCCTTCAAGAGCATTAGGGGGAAGAGCTACACCTGACATGTATCGCTGAAACTCATCTGTCGTCAATCCTAGACTCTCTGCTGTCAACTTTTCTATAAAGGCAACTGCACAACACTGAGGAACATACATGTTTTCCAATATATCTCCCCTAAAGAAATGTTTCATAAAAGCATTATTACTGCTATCATTTCTATAAAATAGTTCATATAACCTTCTGTGCAAACTTCTACATCAATACAATCACTTTTATATCAAGTGCATGCATGCAAGAGCAAAAACAGGTAATCACACACACACATACACACATATGTAATAGGTGGCAGGCAAACATAAACCAAAGAAGTACTACCATCTGGGTATCAGAATTGTTAGTGCTGGATGTGCAGTGAGTCAGCACTTTAATGCTTTCAAGTCCCTTTCCCAGATCTATGTTGCTGTCTCTTCCTGTCTTACATTTGCATGGGTTATTGGCTTTAGCAAACAAACACAAGCTCTCATACGACACTTGACAACATGTAATTCACACAACTCTTTATTCTCAACCCTTAAGTTTTGTGCGGTGACCACAATGCACTAATTAAGCCTAACAGCAAAATTTCATCAAAGGTTAAGTTAAAAATAATGGAGCCCCATGAGTGTAAACTCACTCTCTTCATAGTGCATAAAAAGATTATTTACTCACACTAACTTTATGAGTGAATTGCACAGTGGTATTGATAATTTAATACTCCAAAAATATTTCACTGAGCCAGACATAATATATATACAGCAATGAGGGAAAAACCAGGATGGTACAGAATGCAGTCATATGTGCATATGTCAAAAATGGTCAAGTTCTAGTAATGGGATTTCAACCATTAAGTGTCAGAAATTTGAATGAATGCATAAATGGGTTTGAAAACGGGAGAAAGGTGGTTGTAATGGGTGATCTGAATGCAAAGGTGGTAAAAGGTGGTATGTAATGAAATTGGCAAGCTAGTTGGTAAATGAAAAGTGCCTGAAGTACATCAGAATAAAAGTTATCTTGTGATGTTTGTGCTGAGTGGGGTTTATTCCTTGCAAACCCTTTTTTTTCATAAGATAATTAAAAGATATATGTAGATGTGAAATGATAGGAAAGAAGAACGAAAGTTTGAAAGGCTGTCGCAGTGGAAGAAAGATTGATAAAGGTTGTGCTGGATGCTAAAGCTGTGAAAGGATTTTTTAGAGATTTTGACCATTCTGTATTTTTTGTGGAGGTAAGGATCAGGGATAAGTGGAGGTATGGTGTAAGGAAGAATGATGAGGTAAATGAGTTGGAAAGTGACATGATGAATCAAAAAGAATGCAAGGAGGATTATAAAAGAGGGGAACAGAAAATTTAGGTGAAAGTGCTGTAAATGCAGGGATGCAGTCATGTGAGATTTTTTTCTTGAAGCTGTGACAGTACCGGCAATTGAGGCCTTAATCAAGGCCATCACACTAATGCTTTATTCATTTATTTTCTTTTATCATACTTAGTCACTGTCTCCCGCATTAGCAAGGTAGCCCAAGGAAATAGACGAAACTATGCTTTATATATATTTATTAAACTCAAACGCCATTTCCCGCATCAGCAAGGTACCACCAGGACCCACCCACTCATATAAACACATATACATACACGTACATATACATATCTTCATATACACATTTACATACACAGACATATTTCATTTCATTTATCATACTTAATCGCCATCTCCCACATTAGCGAGGCAGCCCAAGGAAACAAACAAAAGGATGGCCCAACACACCCACATACAAGTATATACATAAACGCCCACACACGCACATATACATACACATACTTATACATAAATACACATGTACATATTCACATTCCCTGCCCTTATCCATTCCCATAGCCACCCTGCCACACATGAAATAGCATCCCCCCCTCCAGCGAAGCAGCGCCAGGAACTGGAGGGATGTCTGATCACTATCTTGTGGAGGTGAAGGTGAAAATTCATAGAGGCTTTCAGAAAAGGAGAAAGAATGTTGGAGAGAAGAAAGTGGTGAGAGTAAGTGAGCTTGGAAAGGAGACTTGTGTGAGGAAGTATCAGAAGAGATTCAGCGTAGAATGGCAAAAGGTGAGAGCAAATGACGTGAGGGGAGTGGGTGAGCAATGGAACGTATAAATATGCACACAAATGATTAAGAGGGGGAACTCTATGGACATAAAAACTCTCTGTAATGTACCTATTGAGGGAAGGAGAGGATCTCAGGGAACTCTGTCAGAGTCCCTCACAAGGAAGCCAACCCACTGCTAATCAAACCAGCTGTTCATCCACCTCTTAAGCGCGGATCAATATGTGGACTCTGGCTTAAGCTGAGATGTAAAAATCTGCATAGTAAACTATTGTTGGTGGATGTCCAAATAACAGCTGCTCTCCCTGTATCATAGTATATGGCATCTGAGTTAGAATGGACAAGAATAAATACTTACCAAATTTGTGAAAAAATATCCAGCTTCTCCACTCTGAAGAGTACTTTGCTGAGCAAAGTTTGTGATATAAGCAATGTTGCTGTGTAGAAGTGGTGGGTTTGCCTGTAATACACAGTAGATCAGAGCTGGTAGGAAGTCATCAGCTGATGCTGGAGCACCTCCTCTTGACTGCTTCAGAAGGTTAAGTACATGGTGACTAGATGAGACAAGACATTTCAGTTTATCAGATGGAACTCTCTTACTGTTCATTTCAATCAATTCTGGAAAAAAAAAAAAGTTGAGCTGTGTGTAGATGAAAAAAAAAAAAGTTTGTCTTAAATAATTCAGGGTATTGGCCCTGATGACCTCACCTACTTGGGATCTAAGGTCTTGGGGTCTTCTTTAGACACCTTATGCTAGTGCCAAGCATATTTATACTTTTTGATAAAAGACATTATTACTGTCACAGAAACACCAAAATGATCTGGAAAAATTTATCTACAATAGAGTAAATATTCATAAGAATAAATATTTCCATTTGTATGTTGTATCATGTGAAACAATAACTACTTAGAACAGTTTTAAACATGCATACATAAAGATTTACATGTCAAGTCATCTTAAAAAATTACATACACTTATACATGCAATTTACCAACAGTATGTTCGAGATACAAAAAAAGCCAGCATTACACAAAGTCATCACAACAAACTATACAAAATATTACAAATTACAGCCTAAAATGTGTGTAAAAACCTCATGAGGATAAAATCGAATCAAAGGTAAAACGATTACAAAACCCGAGGGAGTTGAATACACCAAAAATAACATTAGTAGATATAAAGACAGTTAATGCCTAAAGTATGTTACTAAATTCATTAAGTTTAAAATCGACCTCTCAATACTTATTCATTTCCAGCATCAGCTAGGTAGTGCCAGGAACACATGAAGAAAGGCCCCAATCACTCACATCCATTCTCTAGTTGTCATTTGTAATGCACTGAAACTACTGCCCCCACCCATAATCAGGCCCCATGAACCTTTCTGTGGTTTCTCCTATCTAATTCATATGCCCTGGTTCAGTCTACTGACAACACGTATCCCCCTGTATATCAAAGCACTCCATTTCAATCTATGCCTTGCATGCATTTCACTCTCACAGATACCCAATTTGGTATACCCCTTCTCCTTGTTCCCTCCATTTCTAATGTATATCCTATTTGTCAACCTCTCCTCTCATTCTCTACATATGTACAAATCATTTCAGCTCACCCTCATCAGCTTTCTCAACCATAATCTTTTTATTACCAAACCAAATTCTCTTACCATTTTATCACTCACTCAATCAAACTCCTTCCATACACATATTGTCCTAAAACATTCAATTTCCAACACATCCACCCTTCCCACTTCCTACTGCATAGCCCATAACTCACATCCGTACATCATCATTGGGACTTTTATACCTCTGCCCTCCCAGATAATGACCTCTCTTTTTACACATTCCAAACTCTACTTAGATTCACCGTCATTTGGTCTTTTTATACAGGTGGCCTCTGTAAAGCTCTCAAAACAAGAGTTTATAGCATAAAAGTTTCAAACACGTTCTCACATGCAAAGAGTAGCACTCATGCACTGGGAACGTACCAAGTGCTACACGATCAGCAGGAACTAGAACCTGGCTGAAATCTTAAAGGTTAATTTTGGCTACATTCTGGAATTTACACAATATAGTATCTGGGCTTAACCCTGGAACCTAGCCAGGCTACATGGATGTCATTTGCTATACGTGAAGAGTGTCATATGAAGGCCCTATGTTAAGCTAAATCTTCCATAAAACAATTCTTCCTACAACTTTGAGAAAAATATGCATCTAGGAGTTCTCACAACTATTAGAATCATATTCATGATAATTACCCAACTTTTTCCTCTATGCTGAAAACTTTAATGAACCACTGATGAGAATCTCCCATCACCTAGAAACCTTTTGTGAACACACCAATGACAAATATATAGTCATAGCCTTCAAAAATTCACAAAAATTACACTTATTTGTTACTTTGTATAATGGTTTAAATGGTGTGCAAGACATTTCTCATACTACTTGTGAGCAGTGTGTGCATTTGTTTGCACTGACTTGTAAGCTGGACCATTCTCAATACCCAGTACCTACCATCTTCTACAAAGGTTTGTATGGACTGCTAACATTGTCATCTATGAAGTGACCTTGTGGTGTTGTAATGACATTTCTATACTCTTTTGCATTTCTTCATCTAAAGTTATTATTCTCAACACAATTAAAATGAAGAAAAATATGAAGAAAGGAAAATGGATGAGAAAATAGTAATAAAAACATCATATACAGTGATATTGGCACCTCTTAAATTCAGTGTTTAATGTGTACTGGCACCTCTTAAATTCAGTGTTTAATGTGCACAGTATCATAAAACAGTCATTTACAAACAAATATACAGTACATAAAAAATGAATTATGACTGAAAATAATATCACAATTCAAAAATCTTTGTAAACATTTATGCATGGCTAAGAGACAGCAGTAGCAACTGGGACCACCTTCGGTGTGGCTCCCTGGTTCATTAGCGTTATACTGTAATTCTTCCCTAAAATTTGTATCATTTTTTGAATTAAGCATCTTCCCAAAAAAGATGTTACCAACATAGAACACCCAACATACTTCCGACCTCACAGTATTATGTGAACCAAAGATTTTTTTTTCTATTATACTTAGTTGCTGTCTCTCGCATTAGTGAGGAAGCACAAGGAAACAGACGAAAGAATGTCCCAACCCACCCACATACTCATGTATATACATAGACGCCCACACATGCACACATACATACCTATACATTTCAACGTATACATACATAAACATACACAGACATATACATATATACAAATATACATAT
>JAUTXX010007517.1:0-19192 GCA_032273605.1 Panulirus laevicauda
TTGAACCTAAATGCTTCGGCAGCCAAGCAGACAGTATAAGATAAGGTGCCCGTTGTTTGAGGCACAGTGTCGGTTGTTTTGGGTATGATGCCGGTCGTTTTAGTTATAGTACCGGTAGTTCTAGGTACAGTACCGGTTGTTCTAGTTATGGTGCCAGTTGCTCCAAGTATGGTGTCGTTTATTTAGGCTCTGTGCCGAATGCAGCAGGTACGGAAACGGCATGTACCTTTTTCCAAGAATACACTGAAAATCAACTCTTGAATATGGCATTATCATTATTGATAATAATAAAAAATATTATTAAAATTTGTTTTATTATCATTATTACATAAACAGGTTGTATTTATACTGCCTCACGGTCGACAAAGTAGCTGAAGAACTCGGCTTCGGATACAGCTCAAAACAGATATCAAGTAACTAAACTAACTCTTCTTCTAATTCAGACCTGTGTAGCATCTCTAAATGAGAAAGGATTAACTTTCTGAAATTCAGCAGTGCAAAAACTCAGTTTCCTCTTATGTCTCTTTTTAAATGTCACTCATTTCCTTCTCTTCTTTTTAAAATACATTTAAATCCTTCAATAACATAAACATGTTAGGCGTAACCATATCCTCGACTCTTTGGAAACCCTGCTTTAGAAACATCACAAATTTGCCTTCCAAAACCTGAAAATATTATATATGTGCCGTAATAATTTTTCTTAAGTTTCTATTCCCTATCTACAGGGTTTTATTCGCCATAGGATTGAATACTCTTATTCTAGGGTGCCTTTTCCTTCACCTAATAGTCAGAGTGGAATCAAGACCTTCAGTTCGTTAATTCTCAAGCTATTACTTCTCTCTAATCAGTCATTCTTTTCTTGTCTGTCGTGATGTTGTTGTCCTCTCCCTGTTCAACCGTTAGAGGGCAGTGCTCGTATCGTGAGCCGTCTATATATGTCCCCACTATCCTGTATTTCAGCGGTGGCAAGTCTGGCTGTTGCTTCCCATATTTTCTTTTTGTGGAAACTGCCCACACAAGGATTTGCCGTGATCATACCTTCTTCCCTCGAACAGCGAAGCTGTGGATTTTTTTTTCTTTTTATCGTCTTTCCCTCTTCTTGTAACAGTTTCACCATTAATAGGTAGGTCTATGAACACAAACATACACAGCATTACTGTAATACGTATCCTGGAAACCATTCATTTTCTACTGTCATGCAACCTTTTGAATCTTTGTTGGATGTTTGCCTTTCCCATGTCTTCAATTTCTGTATTTCATTCATCGACAACTCTTTTCAGATAAAAAGTATCTCTACATTGTTTTTTATTATTTTCTTCCTGAGTTTAATGCCATGCCCCTCTGGTTGTTCTATTCCTTCACTGCTTTAAAAACTCCTTATAACTCAGTTCTCTTCCTCTTGGTGTCATCTTTGTTACACTTGCCTCAGGTCTTTATTAGCTAGCTTCTTGTGCTTCGTATGGTGCAGTCACCAAACTTTAGAAGCATATTCTGGTTATGACCTAATGCAGGATGCGAATATTTCCTTATCCATAAACCTGAAAGGAGCTCTGTTAATTAGAAGCAAATATGTAGGTTATTATGTCGTCTGCGGACACATATTTGTTAGCATGGTTAATGAAAAGCAGGAAATGAGTGAAACTTCATCCTTACACCACAGGTACGTCCTGCGGAGGCGACGAACTGATCAGATTTTGGGAAAATTTTTTTGCATAAATTTAAAGAGCTTTTTTTTCTTTCTTGAAACAATCGTACCTTTATTCTGCATTTTAGTTTCATTTAATACTTGGTAACGTTTATGACTATTGTTTAGGACCAGAGACCCCGAAATAAAAAGAAAAAAAAATATGCTTGTAATTTATACCAAACGTGCCCTAGTTTTCATGACTGCTGAAATCACGGGTAGATAGTTAGGATGGGGGTAATCAATCAATTAATTGATATTCTATATAGCCTAAGAAGTAACTTGAGCACATAAGAGATAATGTGGTCAATCTGATTCACTTGGTATCAAAATTTTGGAAGCTATCGTCCTTAATGACCCCGGGAGTCGAAAGGGTTAAGGTTTAAGTAACCAACCAACCAACAAAATAAGCATAACCATTATTTTTTTGTTCTATTATTAGAAATGATTATCCAGGAAGTAAGAAAAAATATTCCCATTGCTCACGCGTGTTGGGATAAACCATATATGAATCTACCTTCAGATATGTAAATTAAGGTAAAGGCTGGTGTATCTACCTTATGATTGTCACAGAAATTTAATAGACGTCATACACTTTCTTCACTCATTTTTTCCCATACATTTCAATTGGGAAGGCCTTCAGTTGAGGCGACCCATGACCTTATCTCTGCCGGATGTGCTCCGGTGGCAACTGTAAACACTGCTGAAGGTAAATAATTAACAAATTATTCGCTGATGAACTTAAGTACGGGGGTGACAGTAAAAAGAACTTTGGTGAATCAACCTATAGCCTAGATAGACGAGGTAAATGGTGAACGTCATGTTAAAGGTAAAGTCTTGTCTGGATCTTTATTTTGAAGATCATCTCACCTGATGAACGTCGTGCCGATGGCTGTCCGTGGAGGGCAATTGTCCAGGAATTAGTTTGAATATTACACTCATAAGGAGCGGGAGCGTGTGACGCTGTAGTAAGTGATACTGTTAAAACGAGTTAGTATGTAGTGAGTATTGGTATAAGTCATCATCGTATGGGGAAAAGGATAAAATGTTAACATATTCCTGAGTGCGGACAGGTTTTATAAGGTGACGAGTTACTGTGTAGTAGGTAATCAGCTGGCGTTTCCATGGAACAGAGTGGATAGCAATGATCTTCACTAGTGGCAGCATGTATCTAGATTTTTAAGACATCAATTTGATATATCATTTTACATTCGCAAGGCTCACTGTATAAGCCACCTGTTTTCTGACCTTTGGTAAATACAGGGTATAAGTAGGTGTGTTGTTGTGACACTAACCAGTGTGACGAGTCACTGTCAAAGTTCACTCGATCTCATACAAGTACGATTACGAGGAGGATATTTAGTATATTGAATTTGTGTTGGCACCCTAAAAAAAAGGTAAAGTATCAATTTACTCCTGCCACTATCAGTACATCACGAAATTGGATAAAATTGGGATCAGTACATTACTTACGGTATGATTTGAAGATTTTTATTCTTTGTCTTCAAAGTGGGGAAGGCTATGAAGATTAGGGAAAATGACGGGATTAATGTAACAGTGATTAAAACACATCCATAAATCAGAACTTTGGAAAACCTGATGAAGGTTTAGGGGCACCACAGAAATGAAGAATGGATTTTCATGAAATACGTATTAATAGACTCCTTTAGTTAGTACAGTTGATTCACACTTATTTTATAGCCAGTTGTTGAACCTAAATTGCTTAGATATATTATGTAAACTCATTTTCTAACGGGACTAAATTTTGTAGGATGTTTGGTGTCATTTTCATATAATGTGATCATTTGTGGTGGGGAATGATTAGGTTAGTGTAGGCATCCCTAACAATAACGTAACAATGTGGAAACCAGGTGGTGTTCTGTGTCTTAATAACAAAAGCTCTTTTTCATAGGGAACTGTGCTTACCCCATCTGTTAAAATCAATCCGAGATTGGCATTGGGACCAGGATTATGTGTTCCTAAAAAATTCATGTTCAAAAAGGAGCATAAACAATTTATACTGGTCTTGCAGAGCAAAATGTAGTTCCAAACTTGTCTAGTGACACTGTACGTGATTGTTCACCAAAGGTTTTTGGCAAGAGAACAGAATGAACTGTATATGAATTACTAATAATTATCAGTCATTGCAATATTTTAACATCTGATTAATAATGAAAAGATACCTTTTAATGGTATCATAACATATTTCTGTCTATCTGTATATCTATATTTCTGATGCCTGTTCCAGTTGGAACTCCCTCAAGGGTGTTGGCCATGGCGATAGAGTCTCCATAACTAGTGAACTCCAGTGCAGCTTCTTAGCCTTTAGTGCTTCACCCTTAACAGACCATTGGAAGTGGACGAATTAAGCGCAGTGTTTGCAGAGTTTTGTATCCAATGTTCCTCTTGACTATTACCTAATGCTCATGCCTAAATGTTCCTTCATTTATATTTTGTCAAGTTGAGACCTCGTAACGCACAACACCACAGATGTAAATATTATTGTTCGATAGAAGATTGGACATTTCAGGTAAATTATCAAAACGAATAGTAGAACATTAGTAGAAATGAAAAAATACTGAACTTTTTATTCTTTTAGTTCATCATTTAAAGCATTACATTCCATGTCAACAAACTGCCAGGTGGGAAAGTGCCTAAGTTAAGGTTTCACTTGGTATGATGTATAAGAGGTGGCTTTTAAAGGTTAGATGTTTTTTAGATATTTCAAACTTTTTCATCTTCATTATAACCCTACATGCTTCCATATTTAGCGTTGTGAAATAAAAAAAATCAATACTGATTATTGGTAAGTATTTTATCTAAATTCATGTTGTTTCTGTGGTGCCCCTAAACAGGAATTATATAAAAAACCCTGTCTAACTTCCCCAAATGGCATGATTTGTAGTAGAAATATCCAAAAAATATGGCCTACTGGTGGGGAGCACATGGAATGGTTGCTTCTGGAGAGGATTGGCAGCATTGCCACCAGCTCCCTTGTGTCTTAAGTGTTTTTATATTTTTTTGACAATTACGCAGTGCTTGATCATAGTTGTGTCTATATCAGGATTGACATTAAAAATTGATATAAATTTTGTTTTCTGTGGAGAGTTAAGTGAGGTTTTCATTGGTTCCTGTGATTTCTAAGTGTTTCATCCACTTTTCATCCCATCTTTGGTATTAATCCTTTGGATGCTAATTATGACAAATAACATACCTCCATGAAGTATGCCTAAATTCCACGCATGTCAAAAAGCAGTTTTTTATGCCTCTAGTTAGCATACCCTATCCCAACCAGGAAATGGTGCTAGGGCTCAGTAAGGTGCTGCCCCAATACAGTGGCTGGTTGAATCATACACAAACAGTTACCAAGCTAATTGTTGGACACCACCCACTTAGTGATTTATTTATCTCATTTTTCTCTTTTTACTTAGTTTTTGCTATTGTTTTGGTACTTTATGGATATTCTAATGCCAAAGGTATGCAGTCTGTGTTATGTATTGTTATGCATGTGTAATGATGATATAATAAGAATATGATGTATAATGATATATTTTTACGTGATGTTTTAAATGAGTGTGTATGTGTTCACAAGCATGGCTCCTTACTGTCTCTTTAAATCCAGCACCTCCTTATGGTTTTGCCTTGATAAAGATTTTTTAGTAAAACAGCATTAAGTACTAGTTTCTTATTTTTTTGGAGGATTTACGCTCTAGCATTTTACAAGAATTTCCATAGATTCTGCTCTTATTAGAATGGCATTATTAGAATAAAACGTTATCTAAAAAGTTTACTGTCTTTTTGCATTTGATATATTTCTGTGTAATGCTCAGTGTTATTGTATAGTGTGCTAGGTAAAGAATCTAACTTTCAGGTTCTAATTGAATTTGGTAACACAAAGTGACAAACATGCTTCTATGATATATTAAAGATTCTTGCATGATAGTGAATCAGTGTAGTACAGTATGAGGAAGTAGAATTTGTGTAATTTGAAATGATGAGTAAAAAGCTTTGAAGAACGATGGCTATCCTTATTTATTATGTGGAATTTAAGTTCACTAAAAGTTATGAGTGATTTGTTGATGGCTCTCATGTAGAATGAGGGAATAATGGTTTGTTTGAAGTTCTCTAAAATAAAGATAACTTTGTAAATCGTCAGATGTCAGAGTGTGAAGAAAAACCGAGTAGTGCTAGTGAGCGACTACGAAAGGAGTATCGCAGACATGTGCAGACACAAATTTCACATGACCTTGTGGATACAATTGCCACTCTGGAACAGCACCAAGATCATCTGCTGCAACTGTGTGACCAGCTCACTCTTGCAAAAAAACAGGTAATTATAGAGGTGCTTGTTGTAGTATACAGAGGCATAATATCTGTCAAATTTAAAGCTTTTTAGTTTGAGATCCTTTTATGAAATATAGAAATAATTATACATATTTATAGACTAGTATTTTATGTGGGGGTAGATGAGTCCTAATGATTTTGAGGCCTGGATCATCTTGGGTAGTTAACTAATCCTTAAGATCCACCATACATTGAATTCCTGTGCTTAGAGGATTTCAGCATTTTGATATAAGCAGAGCAGTATTTCATGGCCATAAGACCAACTGTTGAAAGAGTATTCTTAGTTGGAGAAATTGGGAGAAGGGGAATGCATGAAACACAAAAGCAAAGAGGTTTGAGAAATTTTTAGCCAGGTGGCATCAAAGCTTGGAGACTCATGATGCACAAGTTGAGTAATGGGAGTGTTTATATTACAGTAACAACCTTAAGAGCAGAAAAAATAGTTGCAATTAAAGTCAGGGATCTGATAGTGTAAGATGGAAAGCAGTGTTAAACACTTGGGTTTTAGAGAAAATACCAAGGGAGGAAGTGGGCAGATAATGTTGTACAGGGAAAGGGTTAGATTTGAGACCACAAATGTTTCAGAAGTGAACAGAGAGAGAACCAGGTTTAGCAGCTGTCAGAACGAGTGGGGTAGGTTCCAATCACTTGATATTGATCAAAGATTTTTGATATCCCTGGGACCCAGCCAGCCCTTTCAGTTTGTGCTCAGGTAAAATAGTGATCACTATATTGTGCCACGACCAGTGATATGCAGAAACAAGTTATGAGTCAGGTAGGACTGACAGGTTACTCATATAATGGGTTACTGACTTTTTGGCTGGCCTTGGATCTAGCTTGGATCATTTTACGGGGTCAGGACAATCCTTCACTACACCTTTGACACTACTTGCCTTTGACCAGAATTATAGAAGTCAAGTCAAAGGCTACTCTGCTACTTCATCTTTGCACTACTACATCTGCTACACCTTTGACACCATTTGTCTTTGACTTAAGCTTTATGTGTAAGGGAAAAGACCATCTGCTCTGAACCCTCATCTTCAGTACATCTTCAACACGGGCCTTTTGTCTGACCCTTATATCCTTTTGACCGGACCTACAAGGGTCATGTCAGAGACCATGCTCACAGAATGAGTTGGCTATTGACCCAAATCTTACAGTTCAGGTCAAAGACAATCATCTTTACACACCTATCTTTACTACACTCATTGTCATTATACTTTTGATGTAAGTGGCCATTGATTTTAACCTTTCAGTTTATATCATAGTCCATCTTTGCTACTCCCTCATCTTCCAGTTACTCCTATTTTCACTACAGCCTCATCTTCATTCCACTCGTCTCTACTGTTATTAGGCAGAACCATCACATGAAATATGAAAATTCCCTTTGCTTGGAGATGGATATACAAATCTTGAACTCAGCCATTTTATAAGTTACGAGACAGCTTCTTTATGAAGCAACTAACCCCTCTCCTGATTAAAGTGTGTATGACATAAATGTTTTAACTATTGCTTGATTTTATTGTATAATATATCTTTCCAGGTGACAGATAGTGCATCTGAGACAAAAGCAACAATCAACAAAGTTTTTGAAAGTTTCATTGCTGCTGTGAGTGAAGCAGTAGATACAAGGCGCAAAAAACTCTTAGATGAAGTGCAGCAGGTAAGACTAATGAATATGTATATCAGCAGTTATTTGCAAAAAGACAAAGATTTGTGGCTCAAAATACTTTACTGAAGTAAAATGATAATGTAGAAATAACATTTAACATGAACTTGCTCTGGATCTGGTACAGCTATGGTGATATCAGCACCACATTTACCAGAATTAGAATGCCCCAATATGTCTGAATTTACTTTGTCTGATGCTCTTCCTGATCCTTTTCTTCTGAGAGGCACAGGACATGATGCTTTCCTGATACACTGTATGACATAAGCAAGGTTGAATGCTTTCCATAACATGTGTATTGGACTGGTTACTGCAGGAATGCTGCCATTGTTAGTGGAATGGATTCTTTAGGATGTTAACATGTGCTTTTCCCTTAAAATAGGTTGAGGAAGAGGCTCTGGGTCCCTTAGAGCAGTGTGGCTGTGTACTTGACTCCCGAGTTAAAGAAACTGCCGAAAGAGTAGAGCAGGGTAAACGACTTCAAAAACATGGGGGTGTCTTAGCCAAAGACACTGTTATCAGATTCCAGGAGGAAGCAGCAGCTATGACCAGGTGTGCCAAATTTATTTATTTCAAAAAAGATATATTACAAAAATGTTCAAACATTTCCAATAAGCTTTTGTTAATTAGAAATGTTGTATAATGACTTACGTATATGCTCCCTTCTCTGTAATATGGCAGAGCATGTGGCTGTACATGATTACAATTTTGTGTAATATGTTCATACACAACCACTTAGGTACTCTTTCTATGCTGGATGCCAAAAACTTAGACTCAATAAACTCTAGTGAGAATGAGAAGTGTTCTGAGTTGGAAAATGGATTGAACAAATTAGATTGATTAATGGACACTATATCAGTATTACACAGGTAGATGATTCTGATGATTAGCAAATCTTATAGTATCACTTTCCCATTCCCATTTCAGGGGTGTATATCAGGAATACACATTTCTCAAGCAGCCTCTCATGTTTTCAGCCAGTGTCTTGTATGTTAAAGTGAACCATGGACTTCCTCGCTTATAAAATTACTTCTTACCTATTCATTACATTCAATTTCTTTTCTCAAGACTGACAATCAAGTATAATGAAAAAATAGTATACTTTTTTCATGTATACCAGGTTGCATTTCGTGCTTTAATTAAGTAGTGACAGTAACAGTGGCCTCATTTTCATACATCCTCCCTCTAGTTGACATGTAAAATTTACTGAAACCAGAGTGTAATATCCACAGCCAAGCCCGATTAACCATTCCATAATTTATCTAGACCATTTCATGTACCCGGATTGATCCCATTGGCAGCCTGCTTTGATCCAGATCATTTTATCCCATGCACACTTCTCAGCCTCGTTCCTATATTCGGAATGACCATATTTTAAGCAAATCATTTAGTAGATAGAACCAATATTTTGTTTTTAACAAATATGTAGGAACTTTTTAGTTACAGTTAGTAAATAAAAACAATATTTTGTGTCTAACAAACTATAGAAACCTTACAGGCCACTAGGTTTTCTGTTATTTTTTTTTCCCATTCAGCTCTCTCTTCTTACTGTTTTTTTTTTCTCCTTCCCCATGCTCCTCTTTTTCCTTTTTCTTTTGTTTCTTCTGCTCTTCCTTATTTCCCTCCTTCACCTTCTCATCCTGTATTTTCTTGACATTTGTGTTCATGTTAATTGTGAACATCAGAGGAAAAGGTTTTGTGTTAGATCTCACCAGTACAAGCAGAAGTTCAAGCATGGTTTTAATATATGATGTATATCTTATTGCCAGCCTATATACTTTCTTATTTAAGCTTGTTAAAAGATTTTATAGATTTATGTATTTATGTATGTCAGTGTACTTGCATGTGTACTTGTGTCCATTTGTCCTTAAGTTCATTTGATTGTACTCACCTTCAGGGTCTTGGTTTTTACATGTCTGCTACTTAACTTTTGACTTTGTTGAGGGATTGGAACGATACATTTATTCAGATATTACTTATCGACAGATTATCTGTTATGACCCATGTTGAAGGCTGTACCTTTAAGGTCAGTGTCTTAGCTGGGGTCATAGTGTCCCCTGCAAAGGTCATGGTATTTTTCACATCCACTCCCCTTACTTTAGGACCAGAAAGGGTATTTAGATGCTCATTTGCACATGTATTACCCTTCACCAGAAAATGTGTCATGATCCATTCCCAGGCCTATACCTTCAAGGTCAAGATCACTGCTGGATTTATTGTGTTCACAGCAGGGGTCATAGAGCTGTATTTTTCATTTCCACTCATTAACTTTAGAACTAGAATAAGGATTGGGATGGTACTTTGTGCAAGTCTTACCACTCACCAGACATTGTACCTTGACTCACTTCCTGGGCCATATTTCAAGTTCAGGTAAGAGCAGAGGTTATGGTATTTTCATGTCCACTTTTGAACTCATAAACTTAGATAGGGATTAAGATATTACTTTGTGTAGGTATTACTCACCACCAGACAATGTTATAACTCGCCCCCACAGCTATACCTCAATGTGATGGTCACACCAGGGTTGTGGTATTTTTCATGTCTGCTTTATAACTATTTATCCAATGGAGGGATTGCAGTAATAGTTTGTGCAAGTGTTGCTTACCACCAGAGAGTGTGTTGCAATGCTACTCACTGGAAAGTATCTCTACCCACCCTCATGGCTCCACCATAAAGTTTATTTTGCAAAACTGTAAGCCCACTACTGGGCCATGTGGTGCTCCTATCCAGCTTGGACCATACTTTTACTCACATATTGATCACCAGTAGCCTAGCACCATATTCTTTGTCAGATACACATAGAAAACCATTTCTGAGGATTTTTTTCTTTATTGTACAGAAATCTGGATTCTGGCACCTTTATTTGATACAGCTTTAAACACATTTTAAGATATTGCACTCATGGTCCCCATATCATCATGTTATATCTCATTAGATTTGATATACAATCCCAGGACTCATTTTATAGAGTTCTTGCTGCTTTAAGTCTGCATTTCAAGCAGAGGCAGGGAAATTATGGCTCTTTTAGAGTGAGAAATCCCTTTATGCAACTATATTATGTTTTTTCCACTGATGATGATACAACCTTGCTGAAGATAACGTTTCATTCATGATGTAATCACTCGCAGATAGGTTCTGGAAACACATATTATGCTTGTGTCAGTAGATCATAATCAGCATGTTTGCAGTACAGAGATATTTAAAGCAACCTTAAAGTACACTGAAGGTTATGAGGGGGCCATCAGTGATGACACTGTTGCATTTAGTTTATGTGTTGTAATATATTATTTAACATAGTATTTCACCGTTATGTTGCATTTGCAAGATATTTGTGCTATTTCATTCAAGTTTTGCACCCTTATTTTCCTTTCCACAGTTTGCCAGAGGTGCCAGCTTTATGTGCTGTACCAAGTGTTAGTGTTGATTTTCCCAGTGACCCATCGATGATTGAAGAAATGCAAGATTTGATTGACCAAGCTGGCCGGGTCTCAAGGATGGGTCCAGTGCAGATTACTAACATAGTAGAACAACCAGGTGCTCTTCTTGTATCATGGGAAGAGGTCAGTATTCTTTTATATGTGTTTATAAGTTTTAAGAAAAAATCCACATGGTCCTAAAATTAAGCTTAGGTTAACAGATTGCACTTCCATGGGGAATGGTATATGTTATTATGAATTTGTGTAGTTACCCATATGAAGTATGGGCAGAGATTTTCACACATGTGGTGCTCCATCTCTTGAACTTTCTTTGCCCTCATATATAGATAAAAGTACCAAGCCTTAGTAAGCTTACCTACTTGTCAATGAGGGTCATGTCCCTAGACATAGACATAAGGCAGACTTAAACAGAGGTACAAACTTGGTTGGCTGGGTCTGTCACAACTTTGGTGCTTTACCCCAGCTGAATTAGATAACCATTTATCTGCTAACCAGAGGAAAGATGAACAGCTGGGTGCACTGTGTGCCATCTGCCCATTCCATGAATTGAACCCAGGTCAGTGGATTAATAGGCAGCAATACTAACCACATCATCACTGAGGCATGTACCACTAACCAGCTAGCATTCATCGTCATTGTTTAATCTGTTCCAACCATCCATCATCTTTATGATGAAAAAGTATTTCTTCATGTCATTTCCTGCAAGCTTCATACTGAACTTCTTTTCATAGCATCTAGTACTCTGGTATTTCAAATCATCTAACTGATTTAGAAACTTGAAGATTTAATCAGGCCTCTCTCCTCTCCTCCAGTGCGGACAGGTATATTGTTTTCAGCCTTTTATTGTAGCTCAGCACTCTTGGATACCATAGTAAGTTACCTTTCTCTGGACCCCTCTCAGCTATGTTTTTGTGCTTTTTTAGGTGTGATGACAGTACTTGAGAGGCCTAATCCAGTTTTGGTCTACTACATGTTTTAAAAAGTTTATCTAATATTTGGTGGCAGAAAACTTGTCTCTTTCAAAGTTGTCATCATGTGGAACTCTGTTGATAAACAGGTTAGGCATAGTATCAAGCCCTAGGTCTCTCATGTTGATTCTTGTGGCGTATTTTCCTCTCAGTGATAGTTGCATTGAGGTCCCCTTATTAGCATTAATTTGTCTGAAAACCCTTGCTTAATGGCATTTTTCTTTTGTGAAAAAAAGCTAACATGGGAAACAGCGATCAAGTTTGGAAACAGAAATCTTATGTGGTGTTTGATATAGTATAACAGCTGTGACCTTTCCATTCATCTGCGACTGTGTGAGATTTTAGCATTTAGATGTTTTGAAACCCTTGTTGAAATTAATAACAATGTCCAGCTTATTAGCATTGTTCTTTTGTGATAGAAAGCATGGGAAAAAATGTCAATCTCCAATACCAGTAGATGTTTTGCTGCATAGTTGCTGCCAGAGTATGTTTTCATAGGTGTAGAAAATGAATGCTATCAATGCTATCAAAACTGCATATTGTCTGTCCCACTTCATTGATAATATATAAGTTTTACTGATGTATCTTCATGAAGCCCCTGCTAAAATGAATGAAAACTTCCAGTTCCATGTTAAATGTTCATTTAGGAAGAAAACCATAATGGAACTGTTTATCTAAGGTACTTTTAGATGTAAAGCTGACTAAGCTGTATGGACATTGATGAGAAAGCTGCTACATGTTTGAGAAATCAATAATTGTTTTACCTAGATATTTCCTACTCAAATAGGGGTGCATCTAGATGATGGTGCATCTTACATAACAGAAAATATGGAATTCATATCATTAACAAGATGGTTGTGATTAGGGAATTGATTTGCCTGTGCCATCTTGCTAACTTAAAAAAAGAAAGAGGTAGCAGCTGTCATCAAGTACCTATGAGTAGATTTAACTGTAATGGTAGGGCTAGCACAAAGCGCTTACCACATGAGAGAGAGAGAGAGAGAGAGAGAGAGAGAGAGAGAGAGAGTTGAAGTGTGTAAAGTTGAATCATCATCATAGGAGTGAAAGAGGTTGCTACTTGAATATCATTTACAAAGAAAATACAGTAGATTATCGGACAGAACCCTCAGGGACATTACTGGTGATATCATAAGAGGGAAAAGTTGCTTCATCAATGACTACTGAAATGGTTCCTCCAGAGAGAAAGCTGGATATTTACCTATAAATATTGAGATTTGTAATTTGATGACTCCCATAGTATGTGCTGAGAGTCTTTGTTTGGAAGCTGTTTTTTGTGGACATATCTTGAGCCACCCACCAGCATTATTTAGTATGCATGCCAATTGTACTAGTTGCTTTTTGTCACATGCCATATATGGGTATTGTTTGGGTAAAGGCTTATTGATGATTCATTGATAACCGTCACTTCTTGCATTACCTATGCCTCCAGGAAAATAATCAGAGTATTATTTGTTGTGAACGTTGATGAGGAAAGCCATAATCTGGTAAATGCAGATCAGAACAGAATGAAATGAGAGGAAATGGAGTAAGAGTGAAGTTGACGAGGGGGGGTTGTGTGTGGGCTAGGGTCTTGCATGGGTCATTTGCAGGCAGGCCTTTGTTTGGGTTGATGGTGGAAATTTCACACTAAGTGTGCCAAATTTTGACAGACAAAATGTGGGTATTGCTGTTGATTTAGGTTTGGAGGAAAATGCTAAAAAGCTTAAATTTTCTGAGGCATACTTTAAGGAAGCTTCGTGTATCACATATTTTGTGAAACTGATAAAAATTTTAAATGTGTAGTTGGTGATGAAGAAATACATACTATCATCATCTTGTAAATGCATATTGTTGTTGACTCCTAAAAATGGAAACAACCAGTTTTAATCACTCAGCAAGTTGATATTTCTTCAAGAGTGTTTGACTTGATTTAACCTATTTTGCAACTAATTTCAGGTAGATGAAGATGTATCTGATGATGGGTTGGAGTTTTGTTTTGAGTGTAGTAATTCTGGAGCTAATGATCACCACACTGCAGTATTTTACACAAAGTATGTAGGACCTGACTATTCCTTCTTGCTTCGTGACCTCAAAGCTGGAGAATCGTACCTATTAAGAGTTGCATCAAGAAGGGAGGGTTCCAGCACCTTTGGGCCCTGGAGCCTAGTTCAGTCAGCTGTAACAAACATCCCCCATTTCAGTAAGTTTTACATCTCTGTTGTTGCTGACTGGTCTTGTTTAAGGATGATTTAACTCATATGGAATATAGTTCTTTTGATATTTCATGGAAGATTTTAGATGTTCTCTTGTCTCCTTGGACTGGTAAAGTCACCTAATGACTATTGCCCTTACTCATCAGATGTTAAGAATGACAGTGATGAGTCTTCCAAATTGAAATGTTGAGAAACAAGTATTAAAGCGTTAAGAAAATAAATGGCTGTAAGATTGACAAAATTGGTAAATTTTTAATGATTTGGCCTCATTTTGAAGGAATTTCATTGCAAAATATAGTCTGATGCTCTGTGTGTGCCACCACCCTCTTGATCACCACTCTCATACAATTTAACTAGTGTACTCAATGGACCTGTTCTTCCGTAATTCAAGCATTCACTTTTGTCCCCCCCCACCTTTATACAATTGCACTAGTCCTTATGCACTTCACCTTGAAAATCCTGACTAACCAATCAACAACATTATCACCCCTTTCTTGAGAAATTCAGCTGCAGTCCCATCTATTCCAGCCACTTTGCTACACATTATATTACGCAAAGCTTTCAGTTACATCTCTTTTTACCAAACCATTCTCCATGACTCTTTCACTCTGCATATCTTTTTATTTTACAAAGTTGAATTTTAATACTGCTTGTTATAAATCTATATTTGAGAATTTCATGCCATATTCCGACATTCCTCCTGAATATTTGGCTTATTTTTTCTCTCATCTTCAAGGACAGGGAGATATTGTGGCGTCACACTTTTTTTTTCATTTATCCTTTCACCCATGAAATGAAGATATGTAGACCAGATCTTGTGGAAACTTTCTGAGGGCAGAAAGGATGTAGTCATCCTTTTACAAACCGCGATGCTGCAGCCTATAACTTTTTTGGATAATATGCATGTTATGTATTCATCTTGTTACTTTTACATGGTGAGCATGAAGAATTGACTTTTTATCCTGTTGTATGTAGATTATTTGTATACTTGTACAGGATGGAAGAAAGGACATTCCTCAGGATGGAGTATAGCAGATGATGGACGTCTGGCTTCCAAAAAAACGAGTGACTTGGAAGTCCTCCACTCAGATGGACCCCTGTTGAAATCAGGTTCTTCTGTATTGTTTAAGGTAATGTTTACAGATGGTGTGAAACTCATTAGTTTAAGTCCAAATAATTTTCAAGATGTGATATCAAGGTTTAGACACTGGTAATCACAATTCCTATCCAGGCTTTGATTGGATGAAACATTAGGTGGGAAGATATCTTGTTACAGAAGGGCCCTGTCATAAGTTGCCTCAACATTGATTCACCTGTATGCAGTCTTGCACTTGTGCAGTCCTGGGAGAGAGTTCTGCACTTGTGGATACCATCTCTTGTTTTTTGTTTTTTTTTGCCATTAAATAGCCTTTTAAATCTTTGTAAACTGGTGGTATTGTCTATCTCCTTGTGTTACTTCACTTATGTTGATGAATCAAGCAGCCTATTTCAGAAACTGGAATGATAAAGATAAAAAAAATCAAGAATTTTGATTGGCTTGCTAGTGCATTGAACAACAGTTATTGATCTGTTTTGTCACATCAGTAGTATTACTCTCATCCAGCTGTGCCTTTTTTGTTGTGCATTTCTGGTATTACTGACTTTTTGATGTAATTATCATTTATAGTGTGCTACCCATTGCCATAACAGGTCATAGGAATGTCTCCCAAGTTCAAACACTGTTTTAGTATAGCAAGAAATTTTTCCCACATAAGATCTGATTGTCTACTGTAAAATCATTTAAGCCAGAAGGTGTAGTTTTGTGTATATCATGAGTGTACATGAAATATGCATTTTTCCCACACAGTATTCCTAAGTTAATTTAACGATATGTTTTGGGCAAACTCCTTGCAATGTGTACTCACCAGTTTTTTATACTGGCAGGGTGGTGTATCTTGCAGATAGGGCTTGATAACAGGCTTGATTGTCAAGTGGTGAAAGGAACTCTTATTTTCAAGTGATGAATGGATTTGCTCTTGTAATAAATAACTGCCAACCCTTCCTTATAATCATATTTTTTTTTGTTTGATTAAGCATGTGATTTAAGCTTTTTGAAATATGAAAGTTGTGTTTGAGTTGTGACTAATACATAAATTTTGGCAAAGGGGACTTTGATTCATAATCATGCAGTTGCTGTTTTCTTATGCTAGTGCATTTTGTTGGCTCTTCTGTGTTCAGTTCACATTAGCTTTCAACTGGCATATTTGTCACAAACTATGGTGGATGGGATATCTTTATCATTACTTTGAATTTATCTGTGATTGGGGGCATGAGTCATAGTTATTTGGGTGTGGTAGGTATGTTTCTAGGTATTATTGTCTTTATTTTATTAAACAGTTTTGGTGACTAGGTTGTGTTATGGAACACTGCCTGCATGTGATTATGCTGTGAAAAGTTACATTGTGCATCGTTGCATTGCTGACTTTGGAAGAAATGGTGTACAATCTCAATCAAAACCTTCTCAGTCTAAAGGAGTATATTCTTCCTGGTTACTGTTTGCTGAGCAGCCTTGAAGCTGCAGGAGCCCTGTAAAAGAGATGTAGGTTTTACATAATTAATGACTAACTATGCATGATAGCAGACTTTTTTTAATACAATTTGTCAGTGTTTTGAAGTTTACTTAGCCCAAAACTGACTTGTTGGTAGTATCATCATTGATAGTATTGCAATAATGGCAGGTTGTGAGTGGAGGTGTAGGTTGTAGTGATGAGGGACTTGGTCTGTGCTGCCAACCTGTGACTGGGCCAGAACAGCTCCTTTTACCTGGCACACTCTTCCTTAGTGCACAAGGTAGGCATCCATAATCTTTCTGATTTTCCTTTATGTATTGAAAGTAATGAATTGGAATAATTTTATAGGAGTAAATTAACAGCAGTTTTCAATTTTTTATACAGTTTGTACTATTAACTGATGGTTGTTTTCAAGGAATTGTATTTTTCAAAATTCTTTTGAAAATAATTGAGTGAGAGCTTTTGCTGTTTTGATATAAGGAACTGAATCCTGGTTTTAAGAGATGTGAATGCAAGGGTGGATGATGTGACAATTGAGAGTATAACTAGGGTAACATAGGATCCCAGGTGGAAATGAGACTGGAGGAAAACTTAAGTTGTCTGCAGAGAGAGGATTGGGTTAAAACATATGTATACATAAGTACATTTGGGGTAAGTGGAGTTGGGGGCCATTTGGCATTATTAGACTTTATCCTAATAGACAGGCATGAAATGGGAGGTCTTTAAATATCAGTTCACTTAGGCAGTAAGTGAATGCTTAATCGTTTTATGGTGGGTTAAGGAGAGAGGAAATTATGTGTGAGGAAAGTGGTGAAAGTGAATGAATTTGGAAAAGAGGCCTGTGTGTACTGAGAAAGAAGGAATGAAGAGTGGCACATGGTGAAAGTTTAAAAGATAATTTGGGAGTGGAAGGAATTTTTTGCACTAGTGTTTAAATGGTGGGCGGGGCGGGAGTTTGAAATATGGAAGTTGGGATGTTGAAGTATGGAAGAAGGTTGTTAGTTGTGGAATAATGAAATTAAGTTGGTACTAAGAGAGAATAGGAAGGTATATGGTTGGTACTTACAGGAGAGGAGTGCAAGCAGTTGGGAGGAGTACAAGAGAAAGCAACAGGAGCTAAAAGAGGGCAAATAGGTGAAAAGGTGAGAAAATATTAAAGAAATGTTGAGATAATAGAAAAATGCAAGGAGGTGAACAGTGTTAGTAGAGTAAGAGAACAGTTGGGAGAATCACTGAGGAGAGAAGATAGGAAAATGGTTATTGGCAAAGATCTGAGGAAGAGAAGTGAATATTGGTCAGGGCTTATGGATATGCTAGGCGACTGAGTCAGACGTGGTGTGTTCAGGACAAGGTAGCATGAGGAGTGAGAGAATCATGGTGAATGTCAAGGTAAAAAGAGAGGAGGTTACAAAAGCCTTGCATAGGATGCCATTTGTATGGCCTTAATTGAGGTGCTAGAAGATGGGCATAATTCAGGCATATTACCTTAGTAAAGGATGAAGGGGGCAAAAATTTATTATCAAACTACAGATGTATGTTTCTGTTGAGTATACCTGAAGAGATGATTTAGACAATGATGGCATTTGATTTTTGAGGAGTAATTTGACTTCAAGAGTGGTAGAGGATGTGAGGATTAGTTTTAGACTTTGAAGAATATTTGTCTGAAATACTGCTGAAATGTTTTGAAATGATATAGGTGAGAAGAGGGGAAGGAAAGTGAGTGAGGTTGGGAAAGAGGCTTGTGTGTAGTTATATCAAGAGAGATTGAGTGTAGATAAGCAAAAGATGAGAGCAAATGAAGCCAGGTGAATGGATGAGGAATGGGACTTATCTAGGGACGCAATGCTGGTACTATGGACATATATGAGTGGTTATTAAAAAGCTTTACCGAATTTTGTAGGTTGTGTGTTTCTGGATGGTATCAGTCGTGTAACTCGATTGCCAGCTATTCAAGACAAGTCACAGGTCAGCTTTGCTGTAGAAAAAGTTTCATCAACAAAACTCAGAGTTTATATTGAAAGTCAAGAAAAACAGGTAGGTAATTAAATTTTAGTGTTTATTGTTCATAATATTGAAATAATGAATTACATATACTGTAAAAGCTTATTTGGTATGATATTAGCAGTTTTGAAAATATGTTTCAGGTAACCTATGAGTGGGGTGTTCCAAATGCACATGATGGTTTGTATTTTGTTGCCACATTTGGTGAACCACGATGGAAAATAAGTGTCCATTAGTAGACAGCATTCTTTTAAAAGTGCCACATCTTAATCATGTTCATTAACGTTTATATGATTCTCAAATGCTATAATGTTTATGATATATATA
>JAUTXX010007518.1:0-10023 GCA_032273605.1 Panulirus laevicauda
GTGTGTTATTCTCTCTCTCTCTCTCTCTCTCTCTCTCTCTCTCTCTCTCTCTCTCTCCCAAAAGAGCTCAAGGCTATGAGATGATGCTGTGGAGCTAAGCTGCCTTTAAAAACTCAGTGAGTTCTGGAAACTTTCCACAAGGGACATGGTGGGATGCAACCATCTTGTCAGAAACACCAAAGTTTATCTCAAACAGGTCCAAACAGATTTATACCAATCCTCAGACATGGGTGTTCTTAGATGGCACTTATAAATGATGCAACATTGTTACTACCCTTATTCTTATCATGATAAAGGCTTGAGATGATTACAAACACATGGCTCCAATCACTTCAAAGGGATCAGGCTCTTTGAGGAAGGACTAAAAAAGATTTTCAGACCAGTTGCTACCATTTTTGATTAGAGGTGCAAAGGTTATATAAAAGTCATCTTCTAGGTGTTCTCCAGACCTCTGCCTGTAGAAAAGTTTTTAGAAAATCCAAAAATGTAAATTCCAAAGGCCAGGACTTTGAGGTTAGTGTCCTTTTAAAGCTGAGGTGATTTAGAACCTGGTTCCTAACCTCAGATCATGACCAACATCATGGTCATGGGGAGTCATTAAAAAACTCTACTTATGCTTTTTCAGTGCCGATAAATACTCAACTGACTGAGGCAACACTAACAACTCACATCTTTTACCTCTTTTTTTTCTTTCCTTACCCCAGCAGACAAATACAAAATAAAAAATTATGATACAAATTTCCATAAGCCAGGTCACTGCCAAGATTTCAAAACAAGGACAATTTTTGCATTTCTCTACACATGGGTAAGACAGACCATACTAGCGAGATGCACGGAGACCAAAAAAAAAGAGACACTGTCTTGGATGAACTGTGCATCGGTTGAACAGCCAGGACAATAGTACAATTCAATTCTGATGTCGTCCTTGAATTCCCCCTAAAAAAAATTGGATGAGCAGCATTTCTTAAAAAAAAAAGGCATTCAAACCATTCAAGGTCACAGACACCAACCTATGCACATTCTATTTGTTTACAGCTTTACATAAATCATTACTAAATAAATCATTAAAATAGTTCCAAAAATAAATATTTTTCAAAATAAGTAAAGTCTAAAGAATGTATTGCTAACTGGCAGGAACACATGTGCACACCCTATACATGTCCAGCACCAGGGTAACTGAACCAACAACATGTCAGCTGAGTTGTTACGGCAACCAGTTCTTCCACACTGTTTCCCTGAAAATCACTTGTTTCTAATCAAAATGATGAGAATCACATGCAAATTTACACTACTATCTTGATAACTTACCAGTGCTGCCTGCCTGCCTTCAGTGAATGGACTGCTGTGCTGTTTGTACTAGCCAAGAAAGAAAGTTGAGTGGGGTTTTGTATGCTACCATAAGAATTTAACAATACTGCTGTCATCATTCACTGCTTCTTGCTATGACGTGACTTGGGGACACAAGAGATTCAACCAGAGATTCACTCAGTTCTGAAGGATGCCATCCAAATTGTGAACTTCAGGGCAACATCACTGAATTCTTGAATGTTCTATCTCATGTGTTCAAAAATGGGTTAAGAGAACCAGCTCTTACTCTATCACTAACAAGTCTGCTAACTTACTCGTAGAAAAATCCTTCCATGTGTTATACTGCTCAGAATGGATACTGAAATTTTTCTGCGGAAGAAAATTCATTCATTGGCAGATTACTTCAAAATATAAAGCATGGCTGGCAAAGCTAGCTTACTTGTGTACCATTTTCCAGCATTTGAACAAGATGAACAACGAAATGCAAGGGCGAAATCAGACCAATGTTGATACCGGTGAGATCTCTTCATTCAAAAGGGCATTAGTGAGAAAAGATGTCAAACGAAAAATACAGCACTAATGATCTTGTTGAGATTTTGCTACTTTTTGCTAAAACACCCAGGGAAACTTCAAACAGAAACAGATCGATACTTACCTAAAAATACTGATCCTCTGAAGCACATCTGGTTGAGAAATCCATTTGATTTGGACATCCATGAAGTTGAGAATGTTGTTGATAGATTCCAGAAAAATATTGATTTCCAAAAAATAAAGTGTTGTATGCAAGAACTGCTCAAATTTCTTGGTCACAGTTCTGGGTGAAGCCACAAGGCAAACCTATTCAGTCCCAAGCTCTGCTTCCTTTTCCAACTACATATCAATGTGACATAATGTTCTGGGATCACTGGCAACATATGAATTTCAATAATGATACATGCTAAGTTTTATATACTAGTAGCAGGAGTGAAAAGGCGAGCTACAATGTAAAAAATTCTACTGAACTATGAAGGTAAATGAGGAAAAACCTAAAGCATAATAATCTCTGGTGACTTAAAACCAAGTACACAGTACACAGAAGCAGTGAAAAAAAGGCTAAAAAATTCTTGATTCATTGATCAAGGCCTTCAATTTTAAGTCCATAGAAATCCCCCTTATTCTTTACAATGCACTGTTTTGTCTCCAGTTTTTTTAAGGTTGGAGGCTCCAGTCAGGGACAAATGCTCACATCACAATCCTTAATTGAAATACAGAGAGGTTAATGAAAAGGAAAAGAAAAGGGAAAGTATACATGAATTTTGGAGAAAGTAAAAGCCTTCTCTTTAAATAAGCAAGGTCATAGATACTGTGAAAGACATGAGCGGGTGTCATAGATACTGTGAAAGACATGAGCGGGTATAGAGTTCTCAAGCCTCATGATGTTAGGAAAGAAACAAGCAAAAAATGGCAACAGCCACACAGTAATCATGTGATGCAGTAGCTTGCCAAGTATTGCATGGTCTTGCTAGTGGTGGGGGCACACAAGCAGCCAGTTCTCTGGAGCAAAAACCAAAGTAATACTTATAGAAGTTGGAAAGTGAACCATTGCAGCACACGACAAGGAAATCAAGTTTTGAACTTAGCCTGGGAGAGTATATGTCGGACTGCTTTCAGCTCAACTCTATCAAATAAAGATGCATAGCTAGAACCATCCCAGATGTGAAAGCAGTATTCCATACAGGGATGGATCAATCCTTTGTAAATGAAGCAACTGTTCAGAAGAAAAGAAATTTTGGCATCTAAACAGGGCTCCTAGTTTCTTAGAAGCAGACTCCGCTATTTTTGTAATGTGGCATTTCCAAGAAATAGTGGATGTAACAATTATATCAAGTACTTTCACTAAGTCTAGAGTTGGAATTACATAACTGTCAGATGAGAGAGGAAAGTTATGAGGAGTTTCCAAGAGACTGGTAGACACTGGGTCTTGGAGGCATGAAACTTATCCAGATTTCACTTATTCCACTGAGATATCCTGTCCATGTCTGAGTTTACTGAAGTTGTGTCAAGATGAGATGTAGATTTGAGTGAGAAGACGCAGAATTGAAGGATGTGGAGAAATCCACTGAATCATCAGCATATGAGAGCATCTGATCATTTGTGGAAGAAAAGAAACAGTTAATATAAAGAGGAAAAAGTGAATGAGACAGGAGAGAAAATTGACAAACACCACTGTTGATGAAGAAAGTGGGCGAAGCTGATCCATCAACTTCCATGGAGATAGATCAGCCAGAGAGGGAATTACAACTAAGGAAGGAAAGTGAGGGAAGGAGGCCAAAAGAGGGGAGCTTGGAGATGAAACCCTCACTTTTTGAAATGTGTTCAGGACTAGAAGCCCTTGTCTGGCACATTCCTCCTTTCAAGCGGAAATCTTCAAAAAATTTGCCTTAGCACACCAGAACTCTCACTTCGAAAAACATGAAGTTTTGGAAGCAGGGATGACATAACTCAAAGAACAATGATTGTTGGGCTATGCATCACCTTGAACTAAGATTATTTCGTCTTAGAAGCTGAGGGTAGGCCAGAAATGACCAAGCCATCATGATCAAAGATGACTGATTAACAAAGGGCAAAGAAGGGCAGCACTTCCACACCAGAAATTCTTACCCTGATTTTCCGAAAGATTTTCTGGGAGAGTCTCTCATGCTCCAAAGGAAGAATGCTAAGAAAACAACAAATACATATATGCAAAAACATCTCCATCCATATGAAAATCACAACACACACACACATTCAACCACACATTCTATACTTGCACATTTAGATACAACTTAACCCAGCCTACAATGCCGAAAGATCTACCAAGGATCTCTGTACCCCTTTAGCATCAAAGCTATCATAACAACAGTAATTCAGTGTAATAAGCATTTTGCAAATAGATACAGGAGTTTTCAGAGATTATTTCAAACTTTTCAAGAAACACACAATAAAAGACCACTAAGCATTAGCTTAATGAAGTATCATTAAGACATAAATAATATAAAAAGAAAAATTATGACCAATCACATTGGAACTTATCGTTTACCCAGTTACTTACTACTGACAATAACTTCTTCAGAACCTATTATTCCCATCAATCTGTTGTACAATGTATCCTCCTTTAGCCATAAACAAGAGTAAGTTACATAAATATCTACAATATGCAGAACAGTACAATACAAAAATTCTTCATGGAAGTCAAAATGGTATGAGCATGTGTATGGGCCATTTAAGGAAATCATGATTTAACTAAATATCAATACATCCATCTACATCTCTGATGCCAGTTACCTTCAGGAAATCCCATCAAGGGGGTGGCCACAGCATAACAGTATCCGCTTATCCTTGTCCTTTCATGCCTCTTTTGCAAACACCACTCTACTCATTCTTCCACCATTTCTCTCCCTCCAGTACCCCTCCACTCTATTTTCCCATGTCACAGATGGTTTTCCTCTCACACCAACCCCTTTCATCATACCATCATATAGTCTCTTGGTAAACTTCCCATCATGCATTCAAACTGTTAAATTTCACCCACTTTACCAGTCCATAATGCATTCTCTCTGCATTCCCTACCACAACAATCTCTCATACACCCCTAATATCTTTCTTCATCTCATCTAGTCATTCCACAAGCACCTCTCAAATAGCTCATTTCCACAGCCTGGATTCTTGACGTCTGTGAATAATTCTATGTCTGTGTTTCAGTTACACAGGTAAGGAAGGGGAGGGCTATGCCGTCAATTAATCCTTTCCTCACTTCCAAACTTACATTTCTAGCCTTCATTATTCTACTAAGGGACCCAATGACTCCTCTACCTCTACTGCTCACTCCCTTATATCTCTTTCCCGATCATCAATCTTAACCAAGACAGCTGCCAAATACTTAAATTCTGTCACCTCTTCCAGTCTTTCTCCCCCATATCTATAACCTAGTATAGGGCATCTTTCACTTTATAGAGTTTTTTCAAAATTCATACTTTAACTCTGTTCCCTTTCAAATACCATAACTCTCATTTACCTTCAATCACTTTTGCTTTACACTTTTCAAAAAAGTATATGGTAAATTTCTAATGAAAATCATCACAAGCTTTTAAAATTCACAGGAAAACAATGAACTGACATCAAGTATGTAGTTTACAAAGGTCATTACACATGAAGCATGATAAGTAAACTTAACAGGACTGGTCACAACTTCTGGAATTTCTACAGATGTCAAGTTCTCAAACTGCTGAAACTGACTAAAGTATAAAACTAGATAAAATGAAAGAGAAAAAAAGATGCCAGGTGAAAAACAAACACTGCTGGTTACTCTCATTAAGTTTACGAACACTTTGTTGCATGTGAATAATGGACGGTAAAAAAAAATATTGGTTACAGGAAAGTCTTCTGTGTGGTAACATATAAACCATCCCTCAACTCATAAATAAGGAAGCTTAAAAAACATTCTTAAAGTAAAACTGCATAAATCAGTATACATTTCTCAACTGATTTCCATTATAAAACACAAGATGCAAGACTATAAGAGAAAATCTTCTCCACAATGTAATATATGTCCCAGGAAACATTCAAAAATTAATTTTACAAAATCAGAAACACAAAATTCATCGTACATGTTAATAAAATTGGTATATACATAAAAGTAAAAAATTACAAAAGTGCTTTTAGTACTGATACTGCATTAAAACATGCAACTTTTTGTCAAGGCTTATAGTTTTCTGTGCTTTTGCATGTCACTGGCACAATTATTTGATGCTGGAGGGTTGTAATACAGTTCTAAACAAGAAAATCTCCAAACATTTATTTGACATATCTGTAAATATCCCTGAGGACAAGGGAGAAAGAATAGTTCCTACGCATTCCCTGCATGTCATAGAAGGCATAAGGGGTGGGAGTTAGGAGCTAAAACTCCTCCCCTCCTGTTTTACTTTTCCTAAAGAAGAAATAGAGAAAAGGGCAAAAAGAGGATTTTTCCATGTAAGGCTCAGTCATCTGTTCTTGACGCTACCTCACTAGCGCGGAAAGTGGTGAATATGTATGAAGAAAAGAATTTGTAATTGTGAATTTTTTGTTGGCAAATCAAGCCAGTGGATTATTTTTCTCTTTTTGTATCTGCAAAAGTTCTTAAGCAGAGCCTTTGTATATTGGGGGATGAAAGTATAATTTCTAAAATTCATTAAAATGAAATATACATAAAAATAAATACGCCTATCAATTTATTGCAGAAATAATAACTAAAAAATTACTTACCAATAGGAGGAAAGTCTTCTGGATGGTTAACAATATAGTTGTAAAGCACAAAATCCCTATGCGCTTGTCTTCGTGCTGCCCACTTGCTTCCAACAATGCCAAGGAACACCCCAGCAATACCAAGAACTAGATGTCGCTGTATACCTGCAAAAGAGAGAACCATGTTCTTTTTCCAAGAAAGCACACTGTATTATCCCATACCAGAACTACTTGATATGCAAAGGTGTTAGGATTGGGATGAGTTCGAGGTTTTGGGCATAACTATAGCCTTCACTCAATCTCTGGAGCCCCAAGCAATCAACATTACAAACACAGCTTCCTAAAAGTTGGGGATGCTATGTTGGTGCTATAATTATTTTTCATGTGCGCAGCTACTATTCCCTATATACAGTAGAGGGGTTTTAGTCGTCCAAATATGGAGAACTGCTCACTTCTCTGGAGTGGTTTTTCATCTGCCTCTGTATTAGCAAGAGTGGATCAAAAACACAGAATCTCATTAATTCTCAAGGCCTCAACTCAGCAACTATCCCGTAAATCTAAGGCAGTGTCTGGCTGCTGATTCCTATAGTTTCTGTGTAGATACTGGCCTCGAGTGGATTGACCATTATGATATCTCCATTCCTCAAACAACAATCAGTCCTAGAGCAGGGCTTTGAAGTAGAGGGAAATTATGGGATAAAAACACACTAAATAACGGCTGGACAGTTTATGTGATGCAATTCAAAACTTTCACTGAGAAACTACAAAAATTTAATGAACAGGAAGATTGCCTATGGAAACCTAATGTCATTTTCTAATGCATTCAATAGAAAAGTGATAAACTATCCCGCAGACAACTGACCGAAAACATTCACATGGCAGCTGTTCCGATTTTGTAGAGCTTCATTCGGTTTATATGTCAACATACAATGCGACATGCAGTGATAAAATAAGAAATCTTGACTGCCAACTATCCTTTATCATTTCTGCATTCCAATGAATGCTGCCAGGCTTCATTTCCGTTTTGCAAATATGATGGTCAATTCAAATGTCTGCATTCAATCAGGTTTCAAATTAATGCTTATGAGACCTCCACTGCACAGGCATCTGAATTCAGTGTTTACGATGCCAACTATGTTTGAGAACTTAATGAAGATAAATGATGTACCGTCACTTTCGTTAAAGTACACAATATCAAAATCTTCACAAGCATAATTTTTTCTAACATTAAAGCGCATAATACTTTATAACATTTAACTTTATAATAATATAGGTCCCCACAATTTCCCTAACTTTCATGACCCTACCACTAACAAATATCGAGAGAAAGATTTAAAGGGTAAAAAGCGAAATCCCAAACTCATATCGTTCCTTATAATAACAAAAAAGATTCCATGAGAAAAACAAAAGTGCCATCCGTATTCTATAATTTTTCCAAAGAAATAAGTGATGTGGGCCTCGACTCACCCAACGAGGAACAACAATTGACAGCTCTCACCAGATGGCACTTCCTTTTATATTAAGACATGCCCCACCTACTACTAAGGCCATATATAATGTATACATAAACTCGACCCGTAAGTCTCCACTGCTCTTCTGACATGTACGTAGATCTATCATGATATGTACCGTGTGGTGTTCAGCGGAGTTCAGCGTACTGGTAGACCCCACACCACAGGTCTGCCAGAAATGTGTTCTACATTCAGTACATTAAAATAAAAAACAACAGGAGTTATATTTCTGGTGACCGTAAACTACAACTTTGATAATCTTATAATTTCCACATCAGAGATTTTTTGTACGTCCTAATACAACCTGGGCCTTCTAAAAAAAAATGAGTCATTCAATTGTATATATATATATATCAGTAATTTCCGAACTTTTGTGGGTTGTAAACTGTAAAAAAAAAATATATATATATACCACAAATCCACTCGATCCATCTCTACTATGGTAACGCCAGAAAAGCATTAATTTCATCTCTACTACTGTCCAAACTACACAAACGAAGAATGAAGTAGGAAAATCCATAAATACATCACTAATGTGTCATTCTGACCAGCTAATGGAACCAAAGACGAAAAAAAAAAATCATAGAAATATATTTTCACATCCACTTACGATCGGCAGAATTCGAAACTCACCACTTAAGGCTGGCCTCCTGTTGAACATATTAGTAAAACAGGCTGTGCCAATACCCGCTGCACCTAATACAGTGGGAACCCATATTTTCCCTAAAAAAGACTTAGAAGGGACTGGGCCATCTGGGTTGAAATATTCAGCCGGGTCAATCTCGGTCCTCTCGTCTGGCTCCATGTTGTGCTCTGCTGATCATAGAGAATTGATACTCTCAAATTTTCTTTATTATCATTTACTAGTCCCTGTTTCAGTACTTGTATCCATAATAATCTTCTGGTAGATATATAGTAGCTTATAATCATCAGTAGAAATACAGTTATGGTAAAGTAATTTTATTTTTGTAATATTTTTCCTTTTCCAATTTATCTGTGTTTCTAATTTGGCCGACAGTGCAGTCTGGTCAAGATTTTAATTAAATTTACGTTAATATATCTTAAAACATCGCATATGCGTTATATAAACTGTGTGATTATTATATACCTTCACTCTGGTTTACCCCCTTCCTTCCCTAATCATTTCATCAAACATTAATAAGGTAAAATTATACCTTTACTCATCTTGAAGTTATCTGAAAATGGTTAAGTTGAAAGGGGGGCTCTACTAAACTCGAATATTTCTCTACAAAACATGAAGTCTTTCAGTCATTTATATATGGTCAGGGAATTCATTCAAATTACCTTCATAACCCCAGGAATGGCAGCAGGAGTGTAGAGGATTCCTTAAATGTGCCACCTCTTTTCCCTTTACCCCCATGTAGGTTACAAATTAGGGTGAATCCCTTGTCTCAACTGGGTCACCCTACTTCATAACCCCCACAAGGGTGACAAGGAGCTGAGATTTGACTCATGTCGCATCCTCCTCCTCCTCCTCCTCCTCCTCCTCCTCTCTCATCCTTGACCCCCACACAAGGTAGGGTGAAGACTCACTCAACTGTCACACACACACATCAGTTGACACAAATACTCCTCCACCTTGCCACCTGTCTAGGAATTTCTACCTGTCATTATCTTCAGGGATGATTAACTGCTCATTATCTCTTCAGATCAATAACTTCCTTCATAATGGGTCAAAACAGACACCCCCTAAAAAAGGGGAGCACTTTACATCCTTAGTTAGCCTTTCATTACAAACTAGACCATTGATATGTAATATTCATTTCATCCACATACTAAGGGAATAAATTAATGTAGGACGGTTCTCTGACGTTATATCCGTTGTATTTCCTACCAGACCCCACAGCTATGTTGCTCCAGCCACCCCCACCACTTACACACACTTGAATTGTACTTGTTATTTCTATTGCTGTAAGTTGATATATATTACATATATATTACT
>JAUTXX010007572.1:0-10021 GCA_032273605.1 Panulirus laevicauda
ATAGAGATGCTCTGTGGAAGGTATTAAGAGTATATGGTGTGGGAGGCAAGTTGCTAGAAGCAGTGAAAAGTTTTTATATCAAGGATGTAAAGCTTATGTACACAGAGTAAGAGAGGAAAGTGATTGTTTCTCAGGGAATGTCAGTTTGCGGCAAGGGTGCGTGATGTTTCCATGGTTGTTTGTTTATGGATGGCGTTGTTAGGGAGGTGAATGCAAGAGTTTTGGAGAGGGGCAAGTATGCAGTCTGTTGTGGATGAGAAGGTTTGGGAAGTGAGTCAGTTGTTGTTCGCTCATGATACAGCACTGGTGGCTGAGAGAAATTGCAGAAGCTGGTGACTGAGTTTGGTGACGTGTGTGAAAGAAGAAGGCAGAAAGTAAATGTGAATAAAAGCAAGGTTATTAGGTACACTAGGGTTGAGGGACAAGTCAAATGGGAAGTGTGCATACTGAAAAATTTTAAAGAACTCAAGTCCTGAAGAATCACTGCAATAAAAGAGGCATTTCTACATACTTTTCAACTATTTCTGAGGTAAATGTATCACAATTAGATAATGATTAATCCCAGCTGCCAAGTATGTCATACCCTGGCTATTCAACTGACCTCAACATTCTATTTATTGAAAAGCAAATCAAGAGAAAGTGAAATTTTTGTAAACCTCTAAGACTAGGAAAATAGGCCAAGAAAGGGTAAGCGACCTATTATCTGCCTAAGCTAACTTTAGATCTGAGATGTAGTTGTCAAAGAATTTTCTAGCCATTCCTGCAAAAACTGGCTGAAACTAGGGGAGACCAACTAAAACTTCACCTCACAGGGAAATCTTTCATGCTCAGACTTGCAACTACCCACATGGTTTATATATAAAGTGTGCCCACCTGGAAATTGATGTGTACACAAACATGGAAGATTCAAGGCAACAGGGAATAAACGGACTAACTCGGGAGTGGTACACAAACAGATTCATGTCAAGAAATGTGATGGATATGCACAAGCTCCTAATCTGACTGCTAATAACGCATGTAAACTATAAAACATTACTCCATACAAATACTTTTCGAGCACTTCTTCAATATGTAATATAAACCTGACCAAAACGTTCAAGCCAATCTAAATAATCCTGAAACAGACCTACTGATACATAATACTTTCATATATCTTCTGAGGTACTGCAGACTTGTGACTGAGATAAGATACATCCATTAAGCATTTGTGGCTTGAACTCTTCATGAGAAATAATTGTCTGAATATTTTATAAATTCTATCCACAGCCAGTGAACCATATCAAGTCTAAGCAGTGTAATTCAAATTTCAACTTATCAAAAAATATGGCCTACAAACAAGAATAATATGGCATACAAACAAGAATAAGTTAAAATATGAAGATAAATCTACATAATGCTCATTATAGGCACTTCCTCTTTCTCTACATATAAATATACATATATATTATATATCTATATATACCTAAATCTGTAAAGACATCGTTTTCCTCATTTTCGGTACTAATAACACACTCAACTACATTCAACAGGGTATATATACGTAAGGTATCCCATACGAAACCTCCTCACACGCCAGTCACCATACATTCAAAAATGTTTAAGCCTCTCTTACACAAATATAACCTTTCTCCACCTTCCTCTCTTGCCTTCACTTTCAACCCTGTCTTCTACTCATCTGGAATAATCTATGTACTCAACATTTCTACACTTTATCAAAAAAAAAAAAAAAAAAAAAAAAAAAAAAAAAAAGTGGCTACAGACTTCTGTCATTACATGTTCTATCAAGTCCTCTAAACCTCATTACTGAAAAAAAATTTACTGCCCTCATGAAGCAAATCTGTAAGGTAGCATCAGGAAAAAATACACAAAAAGGTCTCATTTGCTTACACATTTTTTTTCAAGTGTGCAGCATGTCTATCGCCTACACGAGGATAGCATCAAGAACACATGAACAACATTCTTATTTGCTTACACTTACGTCTAACTAAAATGAATTGATGCCAATATCACCAATCCTAGTTGCCCTCATCCTTGATGAAAACTTTCTAATCCAATTTTCTACTTTTTTTCAATGCAACCTTCAGCACTCAAATGTTTCATTCACTCTAAATATCTGAATGCTCTTTAGCATGCAAGTATTTCAATTTTCATTCTTAATTCTGCTACCCTAATGGTATGTACAATATAAAACTATATGAATACTCTCTATTTCTTGTTGCATTTCTTTGGGGTTTACTCCTACTTTTACATTCAGTAGTGATCAACTTTTTTTTTCAACCTAATGCAGATTCTAGCTTTTGGCAACATTCCTCATATGAACTGTTTATTACCATCATCTCTACCTTCCATTCTTCTCCTGTACTCATTTGATTAATCCCTCCATCCATTTTTTGCCATGACATCCATCACTGCCACAAGTAAAAATATATAATTGGTGAGGTTACATACACCTGTACCTAGTTCTGACAACCAACTACTATAAGCTGCAGTATCTAACAAATTCTAAAAATTTTCTGCTGCCTTTAGTTGTAGCTTTCTTTAGTTCATGTATTTTCACTGTACTCCACAACCCATCTCTATTCCCTCATTCCTATTTTTTTTCTGTCACTAAAAGAGTACTTGAGCTGTGTAATGCCTCTTTACAATCTACCTTCTCTGGTAAGTCATGCTGTCCTCTCAATCTTTCCTTATTGGCTGGTTTCACGAAACTTTCTATCACTAACTTTATTCCAATCTATATGATGTGCATAAAGAGCAAACAATCTCCCAGCTCATCCAAAGTGCTCCAATGAACATGGGCGTCCAAACTAATAAAAATATTTAATTTTTTCACTGTGAACCAATAACTGTGAACTAATAAATACCTCTCATCATATTTCCATCTTCACACACAAAATGACTCCAGTAGAAACAAAAACCATCATTCCTCTAGCGTCCTCAACTCAAATGTTTCTAGCCTACACAAATTACTAACTCATTCATGTGTCTCTTTTGTGGGCTATCTATGACATAAACTATACGTTATAGAACTTCTTCACCAACTTATCTGCCTTGCATTCTAAATACACCACTGATACTGAATCCATGACAAATTGATTTATATATTCCATATTTACTTAGCATATAATCACTCTCATGAATCTGAACAATTATATGACTACCAATCAAACAAATAATTAACCTTCAAGGACTGCACAAGCTGGATACCAAGCCACTTGATGAGAGTATTACCTTATTCAAAAAATATTACCTTGATGTGGTATATGGGAGGTTGTTATGCTGTTGATGGACTGGATGAGGGCAGATATGAGTGGGATCCTGGTATCGGTCCATAAAACATAACAACTAAAGACTCGATGCAGATGTTCGCTTCTTCCTGATGCTACCTTACTAAGGCAGGGGAGAGGTATGTTACACTAAAAAGTAGAACTCTCACTAAATCAAGCTCTTCCAAAGCCAATGTCACCATCTATATAAATAAGCAAATGTACAGTCAAATGATTTGTAATTCTGCTAAGAAACTGATACTAAAAAGTCAGTCTCAACTCCTATTACTAGTACAAATTTTAATCTCAGAGATATGGAAGTCTGGAATGTAAACATTTTTTGAACAGAAGATGATAAGCCAATCTATAGGCCTTGTAGTTCATTTAACTAACAAAAGAAATGCTATACCTGTACATTATACATCAATATTTACAAGTTTATCTACATCAGTTAGGATTAATTGGAAATATGGCCCTATTTGTCATACGAACTGATCCCTAGTCTAAACTGAGGTGGCAGTTTCATGAGCAGTCTAGTAGCCCAAACAGTGATGTGATGCATGTGTGTCAGGTAAAATCATACTGCTTAGCCACTTCGTCTTCTTCAACATCAGGAAGATCACAACTGCATGCTGGGCCAAAGTTTTGTCTGTTCAGCCAGTTCTCTTATTATGCTCATCATCTCCCACCTTTAGGGCATGAAGGTACTTACAAAATCCTCGGTGAATCCCGTTTTTTTTTTTACATTTTGTAGATCCTTTTCATATTTTCAATGGAGACTGCTACACATATTGACAGTAAGCCAACAAAGTTCATACAATGCCTGTTGATCTATAAGAAGTCCAGTAAAATTATATCAATCTGTACAAATAATATACATATACTTTTTCGTCTTATTCCCCTCAACTGCTTGTTGGCCATAACTGAAGCTCTTAGCAAAATCTTGCCGGCTGCTTGGTAATGACTTCCACCACATCATCTTCCCATGAAATAGGCAATTTGTATTTTACAAGGAAATTTTGTTTGATTTGAAAACTGATTTTGTTCAGATTAAGAACAGATACTCCAGATGAAAATATGTAAAACATCTTTAAGATACAATAACTTTCCTACAATCCACAATATCATGAGATCAAATTTTACAAAAACACTGAACAAAATCTATCCCTTTCATTACTAATAAGTAACATCTAAATAATTTCAATCTTTCTGATTACTTGACAAGTGATTCTCTCAATCCATAACTAAAACAGGCTTCATAGGAGATGCTCCAAATTTCAAGGTCTTGCTTGTCATGAGTAATGGGAAATCTTACCATATTCTTACTGCTCACGGTCTTGCTTGTCATGAGTAATGGGAAATCTTACCATATTCTTACTGCTCACGGTAAGCTTTGAGAGGCAACTGATGTTTTCCTAGCAGGAAACCCTTTTGGTAATACGTGAGATCAGTATAACTATGATGGCTTGCTGGAAAGTACTGGAGCACCGAGGAAGCAGTAACTGAGTTGCTGAGTTACTTCAGGTCCCTCGCATCTGTTCAGGGTAAAGCTAAATTAAATTTTGATGGAAAAACAATTTCTGTTTTGCAGTTCTCTAAGGGGAAGTACATACTGGAAATTCTAAACAACAACTGTTTTTCCTGCTGCTATAGAAGGTGACTACAAGGAGTGGAAGCAGGGGGGCTGAAAATCCTCTCCTGTATTGATTTACAAAAGAAGGAACAGAGGAAGGAGCCAATGGAAGATTTTTTCCCTCTATGGCATCTGTTCTTGACGCTCCCCCACCTGCGTGGAAAATTACAAACACGGATGAAAAAAAGAAAAACAAAAATTTTAGATTTGGATTGTAAAGTCGAATATGCAAGGACTAGTAGCACAACACAAGAGCAAGTGTTTTCCCTGAAAAGAAAGACATTTCACAAATGAACCATCAAATCAATGAAACATCTAACATAGAGAATTTTTCAAAAAATTAGTTAAAAGTCAAGCAACCTTAAGTGTAGCTTGTTGATGGCTTGACAGTCTGCTAACTGCTGCTTAGAGATGGCATGCACTCATCCTGGTTCACCGTTTCCCATGTCAGTGAGGCAGTGCCAAAAACAGATGAAAGCCTAATTCATTCACATCTATTTTCTAGCTGTCATGTGTAATGTACCGAAATCACAGCCCCCCTATCAAAAACCAGGCTCAGTAGACCTTTCCATGGTTTCACTCGACTACTTCATATGCCCTGGTTTAAGCCAACGACAGCACATCATTCCCATTGCAGCCTTAAGTACAGGAATGGACTTTTCCTTTATAGATATGAAGGTCCTCTCAGGCATTTTATTCAAAATACCACAATCTCATAACAATGAATATTTGTTATGCGGTGTTTGCTTAGGCAACATGTGTGAAATACACTTACAGAAAGAGATGGATTTGTATGTGACATCTATAGATCTGGAGAAAGCATGTGATAGGGTTGATAGTAATGCCCTATAGAAGGTCTTAAGAATATACAGTGGGAAGAAAGCTGCTCGAATCAGAGAAGTTTTTATCAACAGTATAAGAAGAGGAAAGAGTGAATAGTTTAAAGAGAGTCTTTCAAGAGAGGGGTAAGTATGCAGTCTGTGGGGATTGAAAGGGCCAGAAAAGTTAGTCACCTGTTGTTTGCTAACAATTCTGCACTGGAGGGAGATTCGAGTGAGAAACAGCAGAAGTTGCTGACTGAGTTTGGAAGAGCGTGTGACGGAGCAAGTTGAGGCAAAGTGAATAAAAGTGGGGTTGAGGGGCATGACTTTGAATGGAAGAAAATTGGATAAAAAGCAGTGCTTTAGATACCTAGGAGTGGACATGGTAGTGAATGGAACCATGGAAGTGGAAGTGAGTTAGAGGGTGGGTGAGGAGACAAAGGTTCTGGGAGCACAGAAGAACCTGTAGAAAGAGAACATTATTTGGGAGAGCAAAAATGGGTATTTTTGTAAGAACAGGAGTCTTAACAATACTGTATGGATGCAAGGAATGGGATATAGATAAGGTAGTATAGAGGAGGGATGTGTTGAAAGTGAAATGTTTGACAATATGTGGTGTGGTGGGGTGGTTTGATCAAATTCAAATCAGTAATAAAAAGAGTGTGGGTCTGAGAGCTGAAGAGGGGGTGCTGAAATGGTTTGGTCATATGGAGAGAATGAGTGAGGAAAGGTTGACAAAGAGTATATATGTGTCAGAAGTGGAGGGAACGTGGAGAACGGGGAGACTAAATTGGAGATGGAAGGATGGAATGAAAAAGATTTTGAGCAATCAGGGCCTGAACATGCAGGAGGGTGAAAGGTGTGCACAGGATAAAGTGAACTTGAACAATGTGCCATTCTGTGTTGCCTGCCAGCTGAGAGAAGGCCTATCTTAATAAGACGAATGTCACTTTAAGTATACTGCATGAAAAATTATAAAAGGAATCTAATGTCAACAAGTTACAACAAAGACATATGATTTGAAAAAAAAAAAATATTGCAGTATTGCACATAAAAAAACTAAAATCCCTTTATAGCTAGAGGAATCATCAAATACTGAACAACAATGGTCTCAACTACAGCGGGAAAAACACAACATGCATTAAATTACTAACATCTATCGCTAAAGAACATGAACAGAGCACATTTTTCTATAGTTTGGCATGCTAAAGCAAAACCATAATCATTAGAAAAGCTATCTATACGAACACTGGAATAAGGTCCACAAAGAAGTCATGAAAACATGTCATTAACAGGTTTTTTTTCTTAAATTTCCATTGCTGAGGGTTGAGGGATATATGCAGATGCATGAAGGTTTCATTTTTAATATGAAAATCTGATAGGGGTTCTGGATAACGTAGCCTAGAAAAGCTTTGAAATTCATACTCGAATCATTGGACTCTCAAAGATTCTGAGTATGAAATGTGACTGTTGTAGTAGCCATCTAGTAACCTAAACAAAAATCCCAAAAACTATTGAAACTGGATTTTTATCTGGCAACCAAGTTATCTACAACAAAATGCATTACTAGCAATAAAAAGAAAAAGTTCCATAAAGATCGCAGAGCAACTTGTTTAGTGGTAAAGAATTCAGCATGGAAGCTACAAAACATGCATCAGATAATGCAAACTATCGCTGCAACATACACTATAAGAACAAGACATTGAAAAATGCATATTTCGAACAGCCACATGAGTGAAGGCATTGTACTGAACCAGTGATTACAGCAACAATAATTTCAACCAGAGTATCACCTTACTAAGCTGGTGGTTCACTTGCATGAGGGTTTTTGCTGACTAGACTCTTGGGACGTGTATAACTGAAGGCATTGCCAAATATTTCCTCCAATTCACTATCTGTGCTGGACCCATCAGGAGACGGCTGCCACTGCCTGCTGCTAAAACAAACTGACCATGATACAATCATCTAAATGACAGCTTTTATAATATACATACATCTACTAGAAGGGTCTGATCATGAGGACTGACCGAAGGCAGGTGTGGAAGTTACCGAGACAGCCAAAGTGATGGAGTAGACGTAGCTGTAAGGGATGGATGAAGAATACTGAAGGATGTGTGAAAATGTGATGCTTCAAGATATGTATGCATGAGTCATCCAGTTGTGAGTGTGCAATACAGTATACTGAAGAGGGAACAAAAGATTAAAGCAATGTACAATATAAAGTATAAATTACTCCAACTCCAACCCCATTTTAATGACTACAGCAAAAGCTCTTAGAAGTCCTGGCTTTCACTGGGCCATAGTTAATACACTGCAAATCTTATGTCCACTGAGGTATATTTTGTTTACAACATAATTGTCACATTTCACACTTATGGTGATTCATGCAGAATTTTTAACGAAAACTAGCTATGGTGTATACATAATACGCCTTCATACTTGCACATGATTAAAGCTTCCCCTGTATCCCACTGCAAATTCCTCCTACTTACATCTGCTGATGTCTTTCCATATCCTATCAACATATCATTTCAACATACTCTTCCATGTAAAGCATGCAAAGACAGGGATTAGTGGAGACTCTTTAGCCATGGCCAGCCTTTGAAGGAAGTTCTCAGATGGAATGAGCATCAGAGATGCAAATATATTGATATCCCATATCATTTCAGCACTTCACTCTTACACAAAATCTACTTTTCTCCAAAACTGCTCATTTTGTCAACCCTTAATCCATTTTTTTATACTATTCGCCATCTCCCACATTAGTGAGGTAGCATTAAGAATAGAGGACTGAACCTTTGAGGGAAATCCTCACTTAGCCCCCTTCTCTGTTCCTTCTTTTGGAAATTAAAAATGAGAGGGGATGATTTCCAGCCTCCCGCTCCCTCCCCTTTTAGTCGCCTTCTACGACACACATGGAATAAGTGGGAAGTATTCTTTCTCCCCTATCCCCACGGATATTCCCTTACTCCATACCTACTATTATCAAATACATCCCAAACACTTATTCTATCATTAACCCTCATACTGCAGATCTCTGCATTATTTATGTTAAGAGGATGGTTGAACCTGTCCTCAAAACCCATAATATATCTGTACATTCTCCCTTCTCATTCACTTTTCTCACTGCTCCCAAAGTTTCTCTCTTGTAAACATATTTCAACTACCAAGCCTCTCATCCTTCCTCTGCATGTTCTTTATTCAGCTCTGAGCAACATACATCTAGATCATAAACATCTTTTTTTTCATACATGCTCACAGTTTCCCATGTGAGCAAGTTAGCATCAAAAACAGATGACTGAGCCTTAAAGGAGAAAAATCCTTACCTGGCTCCTTGCTCTGTTCCTTGTTTTAAAAATACAGGATGGAAGGATTTCCAGCTACCCACTCTTGCTCCTTTTAATCACCTTTTACAACATGCAGGGGATATATGAGTAATATTCTTTGTCCCTTAATCTAAAATCTAAATTGTATATATCATGGATATTAAACTTTAATTCTATGAAAACCTCTCTGCCACCAAAATTCAACTAACCATAATCAGTAAATAAATTCAAATACAAAAACAAAAAAAAGTTCTTCATAAACCAATAACATAAAACTTAAATATTACCTGTTCTGGTTGCAAACAATGAAGGATCTGGTTCCTGTGACAGTATTCGGCAGGACACCTGCAGAGCTTGATATGACCTGAGTGCCTGGTGCCATGGCTGACACCTGAGTTTGTGATATCTGATGTATGGACAACTTGTTGGTTAAAAGATTGTCACTCGAAGCTGGTTCATGAGAATCCTTTAGAGAATGGGTGACTACAGAAGAGTTTGGGTAGCTCACTTTTGCAAAAGCTCTTTGCTCAGTATGATTTTTAGATATGGTGTAAATGCTGTAAGGACGATGGTTGTCTTCTTTTATCTCGGAAAAAGTGGCTTCCTCACCTCTCAAACTGTTAGACCCAGTCACCTTATGTCCGTTGGTATAAATCCCAGGAGAAACCTGATGAAATCCTCCACTAGGTTGCACAACAAACTGCTTTGACAAAGCTGAGCTTTGAGTACAAGCTTGTGTGGCTGGCAACACCGTAATGACGGTTGAGGATTCCTGATGACTAGAGCCTCCGGTCTTTGTTATCACTTTAATCACCCGAGGGTTCTTTGAAGAGGAGGGACCCAGAGAAGCACCATGAGGGCCATGTGGATAGCTAGTCAGCACGGAGCGTCCTTCACTTTTCATCATCACAACTGGGGTAGCGTGAAACCCTTGGTTACTGGTGCAGATGAACTGGTTCAAAGGCTGAACTGGCT
>JAUTXX010007583.1:0-10021 GCA_032273605.1 Panulirus laevicauda
GCCTCCTAGAAGTAAGTTACAACTCATATGTGAAATACTATATGATAACTTCATCCTATTGCCTCTGAAATATCGAATATGATGACTTGTGTTTCTCAGTTGAGAGTAGCAGGCAAAACACTTCCTGCATGAGTTATTGTTCAGGATAAATTGCTCAAGGGTTTCCCCTGTTACCTCCCTGCCACCTTCTTGTATATAATTGAGAAGCAACTACTGTATTACGAAAGTTCTCTGTAGTAGACTATATTTTTCATAGGAGAAATGCAGTGAACCCCTAAGTTATCGTAGCCAGGGTGATAAATGATGATATATTAAATGTTGATGGTCAGTTCTGTTGTGTTTGTGTGTTGTGGAGATCAGTGATGTTGCTGTGTTGCGAAGAAGACAGGGGTGTGGGTCAACAGATCTCCAAGGCAATAATGGCTTTGTGGGTGTCAGGCCAGGCCAGAAACTGACACTGTTAGAGTGAGGCACGACTGGTGCCAGGCAAGAGGCATGTATAGTGAGTGTGTGGCTGGACAGTTGTCAGGCCAGAGAAAGACATGTCTCCTGCATATGAGATCAGCCCTGAGACTGGCATGTCTCCAGCACGGAATAACACAAAAAGAAGAAGTCTCAACAAAAAATCCACGATACTTAACGTGATGTGCTTCCTTTACAGTGTATGAGATGTTCTTTGACACAGGCGAATATTCACTGCCAACATACAAAGAATGATCCGCAGGCTCTGTGACTCTCCTACTTATTTCCTGGGTGTGGCGTTATACCTTCACCCCCAGCTAGCCAGGAGACTCCAATCCAAGCAGAAAATGCACACAGTCTCTAGTCGTTTCAACGTCATATGTATAAGTTAAACTGTGTATGAATACGGCGGCCGGTCTAGCAAGGATCTATGCCTCTGGAGCAGATGGTGCGGTAAGGTGTCATTTCTTTATTGCATATTTTCGGTCACTCATCCAAAAGCAGTAGACTCAATATGTACTTGGAAGGAGGTGAGTCTAAGTGCTAAGCTCTTGATGAACTTGAGTTTCCCATAGTGGTTACATCCGAATCAAAATTTGTGAATATAAGGGAAATATGAATAATAAAGAAACATTTGAAAACCACCTAGCTAAAGAGGTAGACTTTTCCCCCCCACCCCCCCACCGATATAAGGGTTCTGCAAGCATTTAGTATTGAAGCCTTTAAGAGTATACTATCTTCAACTGTTTGCATGATGGCGTAGATATTTCCAAGAATGTGTTCTGAAGCTTACTTGTATCCTTGATGGGAACAACGATCTTGTTAGTGTATGATCTGTGAAAGTGGCACATCTTAGTGTTATACCTTTTCGGAGACTAAGGGACTTGGGATTCACTTAGCACCTCTAATGGACAATCTGTGTTTCTTACTATTAGGCGATTACTTATGTTACGCCTCTCCTGGCCTGGCCTGGTGTAGCATTCAAGCCACCCGTCGTTGTCACAGGGCATTATCATGCACGACCACCAGTAGCCAAACGTCGAGGCCAACACGTACAGTCCAAGAGTCAACAGGGATTTTAGTCATACGTCTTAGTGTAAATGGTTTGGCGGCATTTCTGAAACAAGTGCTGTACGTAATGTACGTTTCATAAAGGCATCTCTTACCTCAGCTGGATGGTAAGGAAAGATGATGTAGAAAAGAATGAGAAAATAAAACAAAATGTCGTATGTAGCCATAGCTTTAAATCCTATTCGCAATTGATTTGATAATTTGTTAGATAACATAGTATATCATATTCAGTGATATCATGTCAACAGATATTACCTCAGGTTTTCAAAAGAGTAATACGGAACTTTAGCGTCCGTGACACAAAAATCTGTCTAGTAACTTTTATCAGGGATTCCGTAAGGAAGCGTATGTGGCCTATTAAACTACTGTTGCTCTCATGCCCAAGAAAAAACGTCTATAGATGTGGAACAAACTTATCTTAATATAAATGCATAAACGCTGAACCGTATAAAGATATCAACATATCAATGAAACACAAATATTCGTGAGAGTAATCAAGTCACTGTAGCCCTTCAAAAATTAGCAGACACACACAACAAGCAGTGACTCGCCACAACCCATGTTATCCAGACATTGTCATGCCTTGTGAACATTATGATAAACTTTTACTAGCACGAAGATAAGGAAAGATTCTCATCAAAATTTCCAGTTGTTAAATAACAATTATTCTGTTTTATTTCAATGTACATCAGGGAGGGAGAATATGTACCTCCTTAGTACTTATTCATCACTGTTCTGCTTCAGTATCATATGAGTCACAGTTGCAGTTATACTCTTATATGTGTTTTTGTGCCCTAGGTCTTCATCAGTTGCTGAATATATTTCAGTAGACATCCACGCTACATCACACTATTTGATCGTGTACTTGTTACCACCTAACCACCAGCCACTGGATATGAATTGCTTGCAGATCGTCAATGTCAGAGTCAGAATTATTTCAGTTCACATTTTTAGCCACTGCTGTTTTACACAGGGGTAACATGTATAAGCCACTGTGTTTTGTTAATATCCCTCGCTTGAGGAGCAGTGACCGGCCCTACAGTGATCAACTGTGTTTGTCGGTTAGTTACACTCTGGTTCACTCCATATCTTGTGCACCAGGGGCGGGATGACGATGATGATGCATACTCACCACCAGGTCATGACCCACCCCCGACTCGTACTTTCAAGGTCAAGGTCATAGTTAGGGTCGTGGTATTCTTTATTTTCCCTCCATAACTTCTTAGCCAATGGAGAAACCGTGATGACCCTTTGCTCAGGTATTACAAACCACCAGACGATATGTTATAACTCATCTGCGTGACACTCCCTCCAGGGTCAAGGTCGTGGCTTGGGTCATAGTGTTTACTGTAGAGGTCACTTTTTTTCCTTTTTCGCATCCATCCTATAACAAACACAACCGACCATCGAAACATGCGCCATGACCCATCCCAGGGCCAAACCTTCAAGGTCCAGGTCACGTCAGAAGCCGTGGTATTTTTCATGTTCACTCCGTAGCTTCCAAGCCACTAAGCAACTGGGACGCTACTTGGTGCAATGATGACCCACCACCAGACGATGTGTCATGATTGTCCTCCATGGTCGTACGGTCTAGGCGACGGACGGGGTCATGGAATTTTCTGTTGTTGCTCCATGACTATTCATCCATCAGACAATGTGTTGCGAAGCCATAAACAGGAATATATCGAATCCCGATCCGACAACTGTTCTTTGAAGTTTATATTGGAAAAATGTTATCCCAACACCAGGCTATGTGCTGCTGCCACCCATTACCATCAATGTCATAACTGGGATCATGCTCTTACACAAATGCCAATCACCAAGGCACAGTACATTGAAGTCTGCGTCAGAGACAAATAAACACGTCCATTTGTGAATATTTTCCATTTGTCAGAAATGTGGATTCCTGTCATTTTTTGTATAGTTTATGTTTAACTCATTATCAAGAGGAAAAAGATTTTTAGAATGCCCTCATGCTGAATATGATCAAACAAGAAGATGGGTCACATGCATAGTGAGAGTGTATGTGGTCATAATTTTCCTTGACACCTGAGGAAGGTGTTAAGAATTTTTGTGTTGATGTACGTCGCTTGAGGTTTACCTTTAATATACTCTCGCAGTTAACAGACCTGATGTTCAGACAACAAACCATAAAAACTTTAAACAAGGTCCAGTTATTATGTCAGTAGCACATCAAAGTGATTTTGTTTACAAAGATGTTTGGTACAACCCTTAATCTACAATAGATATTATGGAGGAGCCCCCATTAATGGCACCTATTACGACTACACCCACTTCAAGTCAGTGGTCAAACTATTGAATAAAGTGCAGTATTTTGTCGGGACACAACCATCCTACCAGTAGTGACACTGTTAATACCTGCTCCTGCACACCTAATCTACCAGATCTCACACACACACAGTGACATTAGCAACGCCTGGTCCTACACTGTAACCTACCAGTGATGTCTGGTCCATCATAAAGAGAATCCATAACGTGACATAATATTTGCAGGTATGGTAAGAGGTGTACCAAGCTGAGAAAATTCTCAGTAAACTTTTCCCCTTGCTCTGTGAGTGTCCTGGCAGCGAATGACACGGGTCATATCCTCGTCACCTCGACACATCTGCGGGTGTAAAGGCACTTATGAACTATGTTCACCCAAATATCAGCAGGAAGATTCCAGCTCTGGTGCTGCTGGATGACCTTGGTCACAGTACTGGACAGGAAGGATTACATGGAAATTAACACAACAAGTAATAGCAGCACAAGTCACTAACTGTCTAAGGTGTCAGACCGACGTCTCTTGCCTGAGATTTGCAATATATGTGTCTCGTTCGGACCAATATTTCCCTGTACCATTCATCAGCCGAAAGTCAGCTGCTGTATTTTAGATTTACCAGGGAAGAGAGTCTTCTTCCAATCCTGCTGACTCTTTTGTTCAGGTCCTTTGACAAGGCTTCCAGTATCACTGGCGCCCAGCAATTCTTTCCCAGCATTTTTATGGTCGGACTTTGGTAGATATCACGCACTGGGTCAATCGTTTTCCATCTGCACAAAATATGATATTCGAAGTTAACGAGTAGACCATCAAAAATCTACGTAAAAAAGATTGTCCTCAACATACTCCTCGCCAACAGCGCTCAACATCTTCTCAAGTGTCCTCTGCAATGGCAAATTTATTAACTTTTTTTCCTTGTTCCAAGATAGCATGCAGACAATGCAGAAACTGAACTGAGTTACTGAGTATATCTGATGCATCAGTCTTCAGGCTCAGCTGGATACAAGATCTATGTTTACCAACAGTTCCCATCTTTACCAGAAACATTCAGCTTGAATGGCTCTGATGCAAGGTTCTTGTCTTTTCGTTTTGGTTTTGATTTTCCAATTTTTGGAGAGGTTCACAAAGTCTCCTTGTTAATCTTCATTAGGCACAAGTAGACATCGTTAGACTTTTGGACGAATGATGATAACAGATATGTGGTGAAAGTTACTACGATTCATTTACATTTTGTTAATGATAATACTTTTCCTAATGCTGAGGCAGCAGTTGTTGCATTCTGTTTTCAGGCAATTTAACTTTTTATTGTGTTTCACTGGCATTGCTTTTAGTTTAGTGATACTATAACACAAAACAACGTTGCGATGATTCCCATCTAACATATGTATTTGGATATTACTTAGCCCAGTGATTATTTAGTGTTTATCTCGCAAATTAAAGAAGTAAGGAGAGGCTAAGATCACTTATATGATTCATGGATGTACAAATAAAACAATACTTGCTTCAGGCTTGATGAAAGTGGTTAGTACACCTCATACAGGGACTAACAGCCGTACATTCAGGAAAGAACCACATCTTATCCCCTCCTGCCATACATCTGCCGCAGTGACATACATTTCTGAAATACATTTCCCTTGAAAGTTAGTTGTGTTTATCTATCTTGTAGAATTTCCAGGTAAAGGTAAGGACTAAGGTAGGGGTACAGAAAGGAAAGTAAGAAACAACATAGTGCTTAATGGATAAATACAGAAATGATACACTGGGTTACGTGGTGTAGGATTATAGTTAGAAGGTGAGGTATGTAATCTTAGGCGAAATAAGTTAGGCAGGATTCCCTATTGCTGTACACGGGAAAGGCGGGCATTTTGTGGGAGAGATGCAAGACTACTGAGGCTCATGGAGCTTCTATAGGAGGAAAAGTTGGCGTGTGCCATGTTCTTGAGTAAGTGGGCCGTTGCTATTAGTCTCTTGTGCTACAGGAGGCCGTAGGCCTGACAGTAACTCCCATAGTTTGAGCTGCTTCTCAAAACAGGATGTAGCGATGTCCCACATGAGTCATGCTGAGGGGTCCAAAGGGGATGATTTACCAAAGAACTCTTCTAGAAAAGTGAAGAGTTAGTATTCACACAGTATGCTGTTGCTGAAGGTGCAGAAGTACTTGTGGTCTAAGGCAAGTCAACTGCTTGACTGACACAAGCAACTGTAGCAGACGTACATATGTGGGGCCGCATGGCCACGATGTGGTTGGTTATAGGGGAACGAATGTGTTCCAAGCAAATGATAGTCTCTTAATACATGTGCAGGTTCGTTCACTGTCGGGAAAACAGAGGAAATGAACCTTCATTCGCTATAATGAGGCCGAAATGGCTGCCTCTAATCTTTGCCCCAGGTCAACTCGAGGTTGGTGTTGAAGGGACAGCCAGGTGCGGTGACACCTACGTCAGGTCTTTGTCAGAGAGCTTAAGCCAGATTTGTGTAGTGGCGCCACTCGCGAATAGTAGTGTCGTTGCTAAAGAGGTAGCATTGCTCTCCTCCCCCGTTTTTTCGAGGTGAACACGTAATTATGATGAGGCAAACACCTCAGTTGACTGAACGTATACTGATGGCGACTAAGGACCGTCCACGGTCTAGGCGGCGTTGGTAGCAGAATGCAGGCAAAGCGGGGCTGGAGTAGCAGGCTAACTACGAAAAGTTGCTTGGATCAATCAAAGAAACAAGAGGATGGAGGGGCAAGTGTGGGATACCGATGACAACCGGGGAGGAGGGTGAGGTGCAGGGCGAAGGGGTGATTATGACAGCAGGTGGGGTAAGGGCAGATCTAGAAAGGCTGATGATTAGTGTGATTATGTCTGAATGTCTCTGTCAGTCACCCCAAGGTCACCAGTTTAGCGTTGTTTCATTTTGTGTGTACGTTAGTTTGTTGGTGGAAACCATGAAAGGGTACAGAAGCATGAAGAAGAAGAACAACAACAACGACGACGACGACGACGACGACGACGACAACGACGACGACGACGACTACAACGACGACAACGACGATGACGACGACGACGACGACGACGACAATGACGACGACGACGACGACGACGACGACGACAACGACGATGATGACGACGACGACGACGGCGCAGTTCTTAACTGTTTGATAAGCAGATAGTATGAGTTGGTACACGCGGTGCTGGATCTTATGGTATGAAGGTTAGGTCAAGTGCAGAACGAGATGATAGAGGCAAGCTTGGGAGAAACCTTGCAGTACTAATGCAGATGCAAGAGGTGTAGAAGGCATATCGGGCTGGTGGGTCTCGTGGAACTTCTGCAGGAGGTACAGTTGACGTTTGCCACAGTTCTGAGTTTGTTATGCAAATGAAATCAAACACCAACAAACCACTGAGTCTATTTGAGACTGTTTATGATAGCAGAAGATATCACTCACAGTTTAATGTGGTAAAAGGAGAGAGGAAAATCTGCAAACTTTTCATGTGACTAAGACGAAACAAGTAATGTTACACGTACTTATAGCGCTCTATTAACCACTCTAACTGGTAAATCATTATATATATTGATCCTTTTGAAGAGAAAGTACTTTGCCTCATTCGAGGTAAAACGTTGGCCGAGAGTTTGTATCCATTACTACGAATGAAATCAGACAAATCGAGTTTCATGTTGCTTGTTACATCGAGATTATTACAGTATTTGATAACTTTGAATATCTGTTTGAAATTGACTCATTATCTTCTCATTTCTAAGCTAATTAGATTGAAGTCGTTTAGTCGACTCATACACAATTGTTTCCCAGTCCGGCAACCATCTGGGTAGCTCGACACTGTACTTTACTCTGCATTCTGTCTAGGAATTTTTTCAAGTGGGCTAACCAAAACTAAAAATAATATTCAAGATTGGAAGGCACCAGTGAATTTTAAAGAGAGTGGATAATTTTCCTAAACTTAGATTTGAAAATTCTACCCGTGAATCCAAGAATCATCTTCGATTCTTTTCGCTGCTTCTGTGCACTGCTTACTCGTCTTTAGGTCACCCGATTAATACCATTTACGTCCAGGTTATTTTCCTAATTTACCTTTTGTAGTTAGATTCGTGCTGCAACTTACCTTATCAAGTTTGCTACCGATACGTAAAACTTTGCATTTATTGATAGTAAAATTCTTTTGCCACCTATGAGCTCAGTCCTCTGTTTTGTTTGTGAATTTGAAGCTGCAGACGTTCAAGTTCAGCTGTAGATTTATTTTCCAGCTTAGTATCACGAGTGAAGTTTGATATCTTACATTGTAGCCCATTATCAATATCATTAATATGTGTATAAGAAAGAGAACCGGTCTCAGTCTGAGGTTTGATCATAAATCACAGTTCTGTTTACGGCCAGTCAACCAATTTTCAAACCACTGAAGTTCGTCTCTGTCAATACCATGTGATTTAACCTTTGCGTGTAACCATTGATGTGGAACTTTATGGAATCCTCTTTGAAAACATAGATAGATGACATCAACTGCTCTTCTTTCCCTAAAATATGTAGATTGTAAAATGAAAGAAATCAAGGAAATATATCAGACATGAGCGATTTCGACGAAAGCAATGCTGAAAATCGTTTACTACGCGATGGTCCTCTGAATGGTTTACAATTCTGTGTGGAATAATGTTTCCATATGTTTCTAAACTAGAGACGGTAAGTGAACAGGCTGTTGATTTCCAGGCAGTGACTTATAACCTTCTTTGAACGTCGGTTATTACATTGGCAAACTTCCATCCACCTGGAAATTTTCCCGAAGTAAGCGACGTACTAAAATGGGCTTACCTTCTGAAAAGGTTTTGTATACCTCATTTGTTGTCTGTTTCATTGTTCTTGGATAAATCTTCTCTGGGTCTGCCGTTCTATGCAATTCGCTTAGTTCACCTTTTATGTCAATATGTTGCAGAACGTTCGCCTCCCTAATGGTGATATGAGTTGCGTCTTTGATCATAAATACAGATACAATAAAACATCAAACGTTTTTTGCCATGGCTTTGATATCTTGAACTAAGTCGCCCTTTTCCTTGTTTGAAAGACCAGTTGCCTGGGTAATGACTCGCGGGCTGCTAATGTAACTATAAAACGCCGTAGTCTTTTATGACATCAGCAACATACGGTTCATACTGATGTTTAATTTGTCGTATAAGACTCTTGCTCTACTCAAACACACATAAGTTACTCAACCATGATGGTCGTTGGTCTCTTTGAGTTTCTTATGATTTTCTAGACAACAGACACATCCTTCTTTCATCGTTTCCCAACTTGAATTAGTTCCTCTACTGCTTTCAAAGTTTTACTGAAGTATTTCTTGGTTACATTCCTGTCGTTTACAATGACCATATCATCTTAGATTTGCTTATGCAATCATGAAAATTTGCAAGTCTATAATCTGACTATTTTTTTGCGGTTGTCATGTTGACTATCATCAAATGCAGTGTTGACAATGACCTCAAAACTAATTTGTTGGTGATCAACTGTACCAAATGTGTTTCCAACTTCAGTATTATGAGGAAATTCCATTTATAGTCAGAACTATATCTAATATATTCTCTAAAAGATTAGTTTTCTAAGCTAACTTGATTGAGTCACTAGCCAGCATATTTCAATACAGTCTGAGCCTTGAGGTTATACAAAGGGAGTCCCTCAGTTTAGATACAAGGGTGCTAAACTCTCATGCTAAGAGTCAAGTTCAACACAAGTTTCTCATAACTGACCATAAAGGCTTTCGACTTCTTCTGGTTTCTGTGTAGGGGGACCTATAACCTAGTACGATTGCTAGATCCTAGGAAGTTTATAATTCAGGAAGCCGTAAGCATGGCCTGTCAAGAAGCGTGGTTATATCGATGACCCATGTGAACCTCTGCCAGAAAAGTTAAAAGCCAAGAGTCACATGGTGTGGTACCAGAGTCGGGAGTTACATAACCAAGACGTTTCCGGTGCTAACGTTGCAGTTATGGCCCGAGGGAAGTCAACGGCTTGACTAAGTGCTTTCGGTGAAGCCCTGTTATTTATGAGGCAGAGAGGTCAGCCAGGACGTAGGGCGTGGCAGATAAGTTAATTATCCTACGCATCCTCGGGGGATTGAGAGTTGTTCTTTAAGCTGAACCAGCACGGGAAAAAGGATGCCCTGACCGATGCCGTCTCATATATATATATATATATATATATATATATATATATATATA
>JAUTXX010007604.1:0-10021 GCA_032273605.1 Panulirus laevicauda
CTCTCTCTCTCTCTCTCTCTCTCTCTCTCTCTCTCTCTCTCTCTCTCTCTCTCTCTCTCTCTCTCTCTCTCACTGCGGGAAGTCTCTGCCATGATGTGCTTGACGGCACGTGGAATTTCCCGTGCCTCTCCCTGCCTCATGTATATCCTGGTGGCATTGTGTAGCCCACGGAGGGTGTTGTGAGTCGCTGTGAGGAATCGTTGGTGGATTGTATCTCGTGGTGGTTATATTGTTTGTCGTACTCGTATATTGTAGCGGGTGTATTAGCACTTTCTGATCCTAGCCTCCGACTTCTCATCTTGTGGAGTCTGCACATCCTGGTGTGTTGCCTTCCTTTGTAAATTGACTTCCTCGCCTTCATATGCCACGCTGGGACGTTTACAGGAGATTATTTCGACACATCTGAGTTCTGGCTCTTTCTTTTTTCTTTCTTTCATACAATGACCAGCATGACACGGGCGAAACAGAGGCAGTCTCGGGTGTGAGGGATAAAAATGTAAGAGGAAAAAAGAAAGAGTTTAGAAATTAGTAGGGGCACCACAGGTGTGCGTAGACCAGACTTAAAGGTAGAAAGGTATTAGGAAGAAGGATGAAAGGTGGGAAAGATTTCTATAGCTTAGTTGTTCAATGGAGGTATCATAACGGCCAATCCTCGTGTGCCCGATCTTCACACACACACAAACTACGGGAAGCACTTGTAATCGCCGTACCCTTGCAGGACAGTGTCTGTGGACACCGTAGTTTTTAGTCAGCCTTGCTAATTGTGTATACATACACGCGTTTGTTGTGGTTACTTCAGACATCCGAGTACGGACCGCACTGGCACCCCGTAACGCAAGTATTATCATCCAGACACAAGTCTTGCGCCAGACTCACCTGGTGAGTTCATTTTTACACCACATGCGGCCATTCGCCGTCGTCAGCCGTTAACTCCTCTTCCCCAACTCGCTTATCTCTACGCCTCTAAATTATCCGGAGCCTAAGTATTATTGCGCATCATGACGCTCAAAAAAAGAGAAAAGAAGATTCCTTTACGCCCACATTCCGAGCTTCAGCTAGCGCCCCCAGGAGCGAGCTAAGCCATCATCCAGCAACGCTCTCGCTTTCTGCTGAATCTTGCCCCTAACAGCCTGGCCCCTACAACACCCCAGTCTCTCACCTGCTGTCCAAACTATGGCCTACACCTCCCCTGCCATACTCTATAATCAGCGCTCCAGGACCCCTGGACCCTTCCTAGGTCCTCTGCTCCCACCAGCCGGGGCTCGCCCGCCCCCCTCCTCCTGCCTGCTCCCCTATCCCCTACTCCTCCCCGCCATCCCCTTAGGATCCAGACCAGGTGAGAATACATTGATCCACGCCACAAGTTACTAAATGATACCGGGGAGGGAGGGAGGGTAGGATGGGAGGGAGGGAGGCGGTGCGGTGGGGCGACACCAGTAATTTATTCCCCGAGTCGAGTCGGCAGGGAGAGAACTCCGGCATTTTGTGTACCGCATAACACTATTTTTTATTTCATTTGTTTTCGATTAGATGTTTTATGTTTCTCGTTGGCGGTAGTGTAATACGTAAGACGTTAACTCCTCCTCCAAGGATCTGGACTTCATCCCCGGCATGTTGTAGCGTCAGGTAGCTTCGCTCCGGTGTCGTAGTTTATGTTAGAGGGTGATACTCAAAACGTCTCCTAAGTTCGTGCTGGTGGTGACAGCTCTAGGACGCTGAATGACGGGGCGGCGTCGCGTCGCGTGCTTTGCGTGCGTGCGTGAGAGCAGGCATTTATATATGTGTGTGTGTGTGTGTGTGGGGGGGGGGGGCAGGAATAGCACCACCCCCAGGCGGAGTCAGAGCAGCCACCGCGGCGGTCGCGGGAAACGAGACTTGTGGTATTAGGTCGTAATGGAGGGCAGGGTGAGGAGGTTGGCTGAGCACACGAGTGAGACAGACGGTGTCTGATTGGCGGTAGATCGAGGAGCTGGGCGGAAGGGGGCCGGACTCCTGACTACTCCGTGTGACGGAGGGTGGGAGGTGGTGGGTCTCCTCCTTCCCTACACCTGGGCCAAGGCTCTTTGTCCCTGCTGGTGGCGGCGCGGGATGTAAGGCACACGCACGCGAAGGAGTGTTAGGATAACAGGGACTGTTGGGGGGTGTGAGGGGTGCGGGGTCACCTGTGTCTTAAACGCCTCCTTTGTCTAGCGCCTCCCAGCGCCACCCGCTGCCAGGCCTACACGACACGATTACTGTGCTACCCTTTCCCTGCCGGCTGATGTAGCGGAGGGAGTGGTGAGTGGGCAGGAGCCTCCTACTCTGTCCTGTCCCCATGTATATATATATATTGCGGACGAAACCTCTCACTCAACGCCTTACACACTTCAACGCTGCTGAAACCACCGGGTAAGACTTCCCTACGCTGACTCTGTTGCGTAGTACTGATATTAAATTGTCTCCCCCGAGCCCTATTCAGTACGCTTACGTTATTAATGTTACGCATTTCTTGCTAATCCCACTGGATTACACTACGTTCTGTACACGCCACATTTACTTCCCTAACAGTACACCCTACACCTACCTCACACGTCACCACACATATCATACCACCACAAATCTTCCACTTAACACCCGACTCCCATTTTCAGTATTGCACCCACTCCACAACATCCGCCACAGTCTACCAGCACAGTAGACACCCATTACACATTCCTCCCCTCCTCCCTACTACACCCATCCGCACACCTCTCCCTCCCCAGGGTAGGCCGTGCACCACTCCATCACCGCCCTCCCCCCCTCCTCCTCCCCCCCTCGTGTGAAAGAGGAGCGTGTGGAAGAAATGATAACACGAAGACCAGCATTATTGCACCAGTTCTTCAGGGAGGCCACCTACCCTCCCACTCAGTGCTCAACCATTACTCACCAGGGGGAGTGGCTGGAGCGACCAGCCGGACCCCTTGGTGTTCACGCGGGGGAGTCTTGCCAAGGGGGAGACACGTCCGTACATCACCAGTCCCAGGGGGAGGGGGGACAAAGGAGGCGCCACCCTGGGGTTCACCTTGCGCCACGCTGGGTTATTGCTCTCTCTCACTGTTGTTCTCATCGATTTTTTTTCCTCCCCTTCCCCTCTCGTGTATATTATCATCTCCCTTCACGTAGGTTAAGAAGGTTCTGTACCTGGGGCTCAGATCTGCATGTAAGATCAGGCTCTGTACCTGATACTCAGATCTCCCGTATGTAAGATAAGGTTCTCCTGTACCCCGTGTACAGATCTGCATATAAGATCAGGTTCTGTGACTCATGTTCAGAGGTGCATAAAGGATCAGGTTCTGTACTAAGGGTTCAAATCTGCATGTAAGATCAGGTTCTGTACCAAGGGTTCAGATCTCCATGTAAGATCAGGATCTGTACCAAGGGTTCAGATCTGCATGTAGGATCAGGTTCTGTACCAAGGGGTTCAGATCTGCGTGTAAGATCAGGTTCTGTAAATGGGGCTCAGATCTCCCGTGCGTGAGGTCGGGTTGTGTCCGTGAGTTCAGTTTCTGCACTTGAGGTAAAGCTATCGCGTACGTGAGGTTCTGTACTGCACTTGCGATCAGTATTACACTATCACACGCACCCTACACCACCGTCACTATCCCATGCCACATCCTACACCATCATCACTATCCCATACTACACTACGCCATCATCACTATCCCATGCCACATCCTACACCACCATCACTATCCCATGCCACACCCTACACCATCATCACTATCCCATGCCACACTCTATATCACCATCACTATCCCATGCCACACTCTACACCATCACTATCCCATGCCACACCCTACACCACCATCACCGTGCGTCCTCCTCACATAAGAATGACTAGCAGTCTTTGCCTCACCGTGAGGAAATCGTCCCCCTCATCTGGCACGTCAACGGAGAGTTAGAAAGCAGAAGAAAAAGGGAAGACATATACCCCTGCTGAAAAAAGAACCCAGATAATCGATTTATGCAGATTGGAAAGGACGGGTTTTAAGTTAACACGATCCTCGTCAATAAATGTAGTAGTTATGAATCACTCACAAAGTTTCTTTATCTGGAAAATGATTGGTAAATGTTAGTTATGGTACTAGAATCTCACACTGTTCAAAGTCTTTAGTTGACCTTCTTAAGATGTTTTCTCTTTCACAGATTTTATCTCTTCTTTTCCCCAGTGGCTGTTTATTTCTTCCTGTACTCTTGCGTATCTCTTGGTGTTAACGGCAGACACCCGGAACATCCTTGTGGTGAAGAGTCCACCGGCTGGTCGAGTCTAGTAGGTCGAAAGCCTAGCTAGTCGACAGTTCAGCTACTTGCGAGAGTTCGGCAGTTCTATTGACCAGCTGGTCGACAGTCTAACTTGCCTATGAGTCCGGCAGGTCGAGAGCCCAGGTGGCTAACAGTTAGTCTGGCCTGGAGTGTATATGTTGATGAGCATTATCTTCACTACAGCCCAACACCGTTTGAGACTCCTCTCCCTCAGTGTATATCTTAGTCCTCGAAGACCTGATCTTTCCTCCTATACACCAGCGCGCCTCTTCGCGTCCCGTCCACCGAAACCTCACGCTTTTAAACCCCCTTCCATTCACTCAACAAACTCACACCCTCCCCAGCACTACTACTCCCTCCCCCCCTCTCAACCCCGGCACTGCATTCCCCCACGACTACCCATTTCCCCCCCTTAACGCTACACGGAATCACAGTAGTTTGACTATTAAGCCGGGGCTGGATTGTGCCGCGTTAGCTCTTGTGTTCAACACACGAAAGCGTTCCTCATGCCACGGATCATTTACCCTCCCTGTGCCGAGGCACTTGAGAAGATCAGGCCAGCGCAGGGAGCTAACGAAGAGCAGTTTAGGAGTGAGAGAGATAGAGTGCGTGGGTGTGGTAAGGACACGACGAGGAGAGCACTAACGAGGAAACTTGTTATCATATCCGATAAAGCGTGAAATGCTAATTGGGAGTTTTATCTCGCTATCCAGCTTGAATATGACCTTTCTTACCGTTGCAACGGTTTATGCTGACTTTTAACCGTGGCAGCTTGTTTTATCTTTTTTTTTTGCCATGCAGATTAAGCTTAGTTTCAGCAGTGGCAGCTTGTTTCTTTGCCTCTTAAGTTTCACACAGATCATGGTTAGTTTCAGCAACGGCAACTTGTTTCTTTGCTTCGTAACTTTTGCCTCAATCTCTCAGAGAAATCGCTTGATAGCCTACCCTCAAGCCTGCTTACCCACTTGCTTTCTGATTGCCTTCCTATCTATTTTTTTACCTTCATACCTACCTTCCTGTCAGCTTTGCTTACCTACTTGTTTCCTTCCCGTCTCTGTCTCCCCGCTTCCCTCATTTTCTCCACTCCTTTCTCTTTCAGCAGACCCTCGTATGTGGTGGATAGGGAGGAAGAACAGGCAGTGGGAAGAACGAGCGTGGACGATGAGTTTAGGGAGAATGATAACTTGTGTTGTTGTTCCCGAGCTCAGTTGCACGGGAGTGCCAAGTGTTTTGGGACGAGCAAGAATGTACGAGGCGATAGCTAGCACGGGGGGGGATGGGGGGGGGATTTGGTAATGGCGCTCACGTGTTCCTTCCAGCTTAAATTTGTCAACAGTGACGTCAAGAAGCCTGGCGGAATGAGGATCCTGGACACACGCACAGCTGAACATATATCAACTTTATGTGTATCAGAAACGTTCATGGTTAAGTTTTTTTTATCACTTAAGATAATACATTTCGTACATTATTACATGCAGATAGCAGATATTATGATAAAGAACACAGAGTAATCGTTGCATCGAACATGTCTTAATCTTTCCTAGATAAAAACTGAGCAGTAAATTCCTCCATATCAGGGTCGTCTTAAGTGCCCGGGCAGTTCTTGGCGTACTCGCGCATTCTCGTCCTATCTGGTGCCTTGACTTCCTCCTTCCCCAGAGCTCGATGGTCAGGGTATATCATGGCAGGGAACTTGAGGTTCGTCGTTGTCTAAGGACTATTACGACTCGCCGACAAGCCTCCCTCCCTCCCTCCCTCCACAACGTCCCTCGCCGATCTTGTTTACCCGCTCTGGTCGCAGCTGTACTTAAGGTGAGATACCATCAGATTCTGCATAGGCCAACCACCTCCTCACCGGGGGAGGTGCGACGGGCCTCAGGTGTGGTGTTATGTCCACAGGGGAGGGCGTCTTGGCCATACGTCAGATACCGTGGTGTCGTGGGTGTCGCCCTGAGATAGTGGCCTTACGAATGTCGGAATGTCTTCGCACAGCACTGATAGGTGATTACAAACAGGTAATTCCTGGTACACAGAGGAGGTAAAGGAGTGTTATTGATCCAAATATAGTACCTTTTGCTGAGGAGAGAGACATTTAGATACACTTGGAAGAGGACCATTATAGAGAGGGACTATACATCTCCACATGAAGTACAGTTTCCTCAGAAGAACGTCGTGGCCTAAAGTTCCACGGACCTGAAAGTGACCCTAGGGAATGTTCCGACCCTGTTGACTGTTTCGTACCACCTTCAGGCCATGCTTCTGGAATCCACCTGGAACCTTTAGGTCAAAATATCGAGGGAGAATGTGAGTGTGTGGGGCACCAGACTGACGCGTTGTGGACTGGATCTGGCCATTGCCCAGCGAACTGTGTGTGATTGGTCATTATCTGGTGGGTGCTAGACCTGACCAGCACCTGCATTAGGAAAAAAGGCTTCTCGCATAAAGAATCTTTCGTAAATCACCAGAGCTGCTTCGTCTTTTATTGTATTCGCTGCACTTCTCGCATGACACGAACTGTTGTTACGAAGAGTATGGTATACGACGTCAGGCTTTTTGATATAACACGTCAAATGATGCGAGAACGAGTTGTGATTAAAGCGTACAACGCTTTTATCTCTGAAAATAAATCTTCCTTAATTCTGATTCAACTATGGATACAATGTATCAAGAGAGGATGTTTTTGTATGTTGCAATAATTTCAAAAAAGATAAGACATCGTGTTGTTGGTAATTTGATTACTTGATGAATATTATGAACTATAAAGACAACCTTAAAGATGGTGAAGCACAGTGAACGTGCTTGTGAGACGTGTCTGTTTACTGATCATGGTATATTACCTCTCGAGATCAGATCTGTGGCTATTTTGAAGCGATATTCTCTGCTGGACTCTTGTATATCTCTCTCATCGTGCTCAGCCCGCATATTGTATCACTTATAGCCTGTAACTTAGTAGAAATCACGCACACTCCGCTGGATCTGTGGCTTTAAGCAACTCTCGTATTCTTTAAGAGAACAATAGGCACCAGAACGCGTTTGTAAGTCACGCTGAAGCAGCTACAGTGTGCTCTAACTTACGGTATAGTTACAGCTTGGAGCATCTATATCCTCTTAGGTGTATCGTAGCTCTATCACATATCAGGCGTTGTGTATGTAATAGCTGAAGCCTGCATCAGCTGTTGTAGTCAGTAACGGCAGTTCGTTGAAGTACATTTACCTGTGGGCTGTGGTGACTATAGCATGGTAAGCCTCAGGTTGTGTAGCAGCCGTTGCTGCTGAAGTGTTTAGAGCAGCTGTGGCGGCTAGGTTGCAGCAGCGGTAGTCTGTACCATTTTCGTTGCGAAGGAGCTGTAAGGAGGTGGCTTGTATCGCAGGCACCTCATCCTCCATCCTCCTCATCTTCGTGTCCTTCGCCTTCTGCCTCCCGTCCCAACTTCTTGCCCGTTACAATTCAGTGTTTTGAAGCCGGGAAAACTGTCAAGTGTCATAACGCACTGCCATCATCCGCCCGGCTTCTTCCATCAACCAATCCTTCGCTGTGTCTCCATCCCCACTCCATTATTCGCGTAGGACATCTCTCTTCTTGTTCTCTTTCTCCTTTATATATTTCCCCATCTATTCATCTTGCCTTTACCCCCTTTTTTTTTACATGATCATGTAACGGTTTAAAAGAGTCCTGCCTTATCTCTTAATTCATCGTAGATCCTCGAAGGGACTTAAGTAGGCCTGTGTGGTGCTTGAAAGCAAAGATGATTAAAACTTTTACAAAGCTTTGCGTTGTGGACCCGCTGAAGGATGCTGAAGATAAGTTAGGAAGATCAAAGCAAGGAAAAGCTTTTCACGCAAAGAGGAAAAGGGAAGTCGTTTTTTACTCGGTAACGAAGAGGAAAAAAAAAGAACCGAATAGGATGTTTACGTAATGAAGAAATCTGCTGAAGGGCTGGGGTGTACAAGGAAGACATAAGGGTGAGAAGACCACAGGGAAGAAAGGGGGTCGTCATCCATACTGGATGACGTGAGGGTCAAAGATTAGTTATTTTGACCTGGAGAGGAAGGCTTGGAGACGCTTATGTTTCCGACGGGTGTTAGGTTCATTCGCCCGTCGACAGCTAGGACACGAGAGAATATCCTCACATTTCCCTTTTCTTCACCGCTTTTAGATATCTTTTTTGATGTCTTACATTTTAGTAGTCGTATATCAGGTTTTGTCCTCTCGTTTTCCTTTTTATCAAAGTGTCCACTTCGAGTGTATTACGACTTAGAGCGGATCCTCTCTGGTACTCTCTCTCTCTCTCTCTCTCTCTTTGATGGATTCGTGCCAGTATCACCGGCAAACTTGAAGTGCACAGCCCATGCTCAGTCCTGCGGGCGATAGCGCAAAAAAAAAGGATATCTCTCATAAACCTTTATATCAGCGTCCTACAAGTATCTTGTAACCCAGGGGCGCCTCCGAGATCCATTCCCCTCTCATTGAAGGACCCTCCACCTCCCCCCGCTTCCTCTAGCCCTTCATCCCTCCATCCATCCACCATCCCCCAACCCTTTCCTCATTCCAACCCCTCCCATCGTGTCGTCCTCCCTCCCCCTCCCATCTAGGAACACACCCCCTCCCTCACCTCCCTCCCACACCGGCAACGTGCCGTCGAGATAAAAAAAAAAATATATATTCTCGCCGCGTAATAATTCTGCCGACAAAATTGGCAAAAATGTGGCGGCTCTTCAGCTGTTTCAATCCCACGTGGACGCCATCCGTCAAAAAAAGGACCAAAAAAAAAAAGAGGAGGTAAGGAAACGGTGAGGAGTCAAAGTCTAAATTAGTTATACGACCTTGTATGACTCCGTGCCAGCCTCACAATTCCGCTATTATAAACCCCAGTTAATAATGTGGTTTGATTGAATTTAAGATAAAAAAAGAATGTCCACTAGCGTTTTTTGTTTGTTTTTTTAAGGGTTTTGATGTTAACGTATAGACGGACGTGTCAGTTCGAGCACTGAATCACGCCCGTGGTAACGTCAGTCAGGTTTTCATCTGCTTCCCAGAATGACGACGCGGCGTCAGGTTACGCCACACTCTACGCCTTGCGTAGAATTGAGAATGTGAAGTGCACAAGTGAGAGGAAGGATTTCTTTCGTTCTGGTAGGATTTATATATGTATACATAAAAAACCCCGTGGGTGTTCTCGGCAACTTGCTCGTTTGAAGATTTAATTAGATGGCACGGTATATGAATTATACGGTCCCATGACGCGTTTTCTTGAATAAGAAAACCGACGAAACTCGGTGGAAAGTTGGTAACCACCCCCCATGCTCGACACCATGATGAGAACGGTGAGTGACGAGGTTGCCGTTTGTGGTTATCGTCCATGACATTATTGTACAAGTTAATAACAACTTTATACCTGCAGGTGTTTCGTAGGTGTAGTGTAGGAGTGTTCAATATTTTGTGTACAAACTCCGGCTGTTGAATTCTATAAGCGATGGCGGTAGGTACAATCATTGAGCCGTATGACAATTCACAGCGATAAGCTATAATTATGTGACGTCACGGCCCTCGGCATCACGTCAGCCAATCGCATCATGCAGTTTCGACAGCTGGGGAGTTGACAGTTAGGTCATTATGGGAAGGCTGGTGTGTTCGGGGAAATCGTTGCCGAACTCATTTCAGAATTGGTAAGGAAATGACGTAACTTCATTTAACGTTGGACACCCCCCCCCCCCCACACACCACCCCCCCCGTGTTTTT